>UCOM01000877.1:0-57680 GCA_900474385.1 Ormyrus pomaceus
GGGGGGGGGGGGGGGGGGGATAAATATTGGCGGAAATTTTTGATTAACGAGCTGAAAAAACAGCGGAAAATCAAGCTGAAGTATTCCGTTACCGCGGCAATCCTGTTGTGACCGCTCGAATTTTAATGTTTGGCACAATTGAATTCGGTGGTTTTTTTTTTAAAATATTTTTAAATGAACAGTTAAAGCCTTGATTAACATTGAATAGACAATCACCGCTGTCAGCTGAAGCTTGTTAAAAGTTCTATCAATTACTTAACCGTCGGCTATTTGAAACATCGTTAAAAATAAAACGGATTGATTCATCGGAGAATCACAACTTTATATAAACTGGCATCAGGTGCCGAAGTCGTATTTGTTACAAAAGTTTAAAAGTTCCAATTATTCGAAACGATGAGCACTGATTGGAAGAGACAGATAAAATAAGTCTTTTTTTATCAAAAAGGAGCTGTTTTTGCTCTTGTTACGTATAATTTATGCAACCCAACACAATTAGTTTCCCAAGGCAAAAAAGTTCTACAATAACAGTTTGTTGGCAATATTTTTTTCCTTTTCCTTCCACAAATAACGCAGTAAAATGTTCATTTTTTTCATCGAGTTAAAAGCTTTAATTAACTAATTAGGGAAGTTTTTCTCGCGCGGATTATACAGTGCAGATTTAAAAAAAAAAAATGCCAATACTCATACATGACGTGGCTCTTTATCTCGATCTCCCGGAGAAATGTTTAACTTGCGCAGAGATGTTCGCGTTAATTGAATTCTGTTGGCTATTTAATTTATTTGTATTAATTATGGAAACAATCTATAAATCCATCGAAAAAAGTTCCTTTAAATCATCCCTTTAAAATAACTAACCGCGAAGGCCCGAAGAATTCCAACTTCTCACTTGGCATTCAACCCTAGCTATTCGAACGCTTTGCTTCACTTTCTGCAGCCTTACACGAAAGCCCGCATAATTCCTCGCGATTCCTCATCTCCAGCTTACATCCCGGCAAATTCCAGCCTCGAATCATAATAAGCATCGGCGGCGGCGGCGGCGGCGAAATCGAGCGAAGCGCAAACCCTGAAAGCCTCCCCTCGGCGCGCTAATCGCAGCAACTCCGGCCGATGTCGCTCATTACTCGAAATCGGTTATCGGCTCGCGCGCTCTCTCTCTCTCTCTCTCTCCTAGGCTTTCGATCGATTCCGGCAGCCGGTCGGTTTATCGCCGGCCGCGACGGCGCCGATTCCGCGAAGCCGATTAGGCTCTAGCGCTGCTCTCTCTCTCTCTCTCTCTTTCTCTCGAGGAATCGATCGGCGTTGGAGCCCAGCCTTTTTACCCTCTTTTTGCTGCTCTCGGCCCTTTTGCTCTTCCTCTCTCTCTCTCTCGCGCGCGCGGAGAGCGAAGGAAATGCCGGGCTTTTTGTGTTTCTCGGCTGGGATTGCTCTGATTTTAGCTGGATTCTTTCGGTGCCGGTGACGCCGTTTCGTTAATTGACTATTGTTCTGGGACAGATTCTGGGGGAGCGCTGCCATTTGCGGCGTCTGGGAGTCGAAGGAGTTTTAGGCCTTGTCCGAGGGTGATTCAAATAATTTATGCTCCTTTTATTGGTGTCGAACAGTGAGTTAATGATATTTCTGCTTTTCGTTAATGAGGTAGAAGGAACTGCGAAAATCAGTTGATAATTTATAGCGGTCGGTAAACATAAATGCTCGATACAATATATAACATAACCATTAAACTGTGAAATATAATTACAAAGATTATATAATTATTCCAAAACAATAATAATAACAGAATTCATTGTATTCCTTCTTTTGGAGAGATGGTAAATAATAAAATCATCAAGATTTTGAGTTTCTCCGGACGAGACACCTTTTAATGGCCGATCCACTTATTCCACATCCAGAGATCAAAACCGTAAAACATTTTACAACAAAACAATAAACTTTCCTCTTTATCCCCCCGCAAGGCTCAATCACCGAACTTGGCGCACTAAAACCGCGCCCCAATCATAAAAAAGAAGGCAGATGTTCAAAAGATGCGGCCGCGTGCGGGAGACGTGGAATTTTGCATCCTAATTTTATGCGGCTCTCCGCGGAGAGCACCGCCCGACGAGCTCCGTCGTCGTCGTCCCGCTCTCGAATCGATCCCCCGGATTCTTAGTATGTAAATGTCGCGGGCAGACGGAAAAACTCGGTTTGGAAATCGCGACGCGTTTCCAATTACCGTAAAAACACAGATGCAGGCCGCGTTACGGGAAAACGTAAGGGCGCGCAAAACGTCGCGAGAGCGAAAGAAGAAGGTTACCGTCCGGGCTTTCTTACGGAGTCCCTTTCGACTTTGGCTTTCCGGCGGTGTACGATAATCTGATTATTCTTTATGCAGTTTAAAGAATTCGAATCCGTATAAATCTTATATCCAAATCTAAAAGTTTATTGAATTCCTCGCTGGGATCCGTTAAAAAGTTACGCGTGTGATTTTGTTTGGATTTATGGTAAGCCGCCACAAGATCTTCTACACGCTCGTGAATTTCCGCGAAAAACTTCTGGCGGACCTTTAAAAATTTATGCGTTCAGCCGCCAATTTCATTTCTATGGATATCCAATAGCTCTTCCAGGAATGCAAATATATGCACATGTTTTTCAACAAAATCTACTCCAATAATTTTTTAACGCGTTCACCGAGACACTCGCGGACGGCGACAAAGATCTTTTAGAAATAATTATCAAAGCGCCTGCTCCCCTCCCCGACGCAATTACGCGCGCAAAATCCCGTTATTACGCCGCGCAAAGTACTCGCCGAAATCTCGGATTATATTCGAGCGGACGGCGACGAGCTCGTATAGCGGGAGCCAAGCGTATGATTTTCAAAAGCAGCAATTCCCGCGCGCTAATAAGCGCAAAAAAAAAGAAGCGGGCCGCTCTAGCGCCCCACGCAGAAGAAATAACAGCGCAGCGCGTCCAGTTCGACTGGACTAAACAAGCCGAAAAAAGGGCTGGAAATTATCATTCTTTGGCACTGCGGGCCTCGGCTTCTAGGAAATCCGTCTATGCCGCATTATTCGAAAACAGACGTAAATGAGAGTCACGCAAAAAAGTATCTCTCCTGCTCTCTCTCTCACTCTGCGGAGGGAGACGGGCGGATCCCACCCCGAGGATTCCGAAGGTGATCGCGAGCGTTTCCAGGGATGAGAAACTGAAATGATCCGCTGGAAGGAGCACCGCGACGGGAGTATAAAAAGAAGACGGGAAGGAGAGAGAGAGAAAGAGGCTTTGGGAGTGCGAAGGAGGGAAGAGGGAGAGAAATCGCGAGTGACCGCAAACGGCCCAAACACTGACAGGTTGCGAGGATTATGTCCCTTTACGCGGAACTCGATCCTATATATTGGAGCGCATACATTTCGGAACCGATATTTTTCGAAATGATTCAGCACGACAATTTCGCCGAAGCCAATATAATACGATCGAAAGATCGCCGTCGCGATTTATTATTAATCCCCCGGGAGAACTCTCCTCGACGAAAAGTGAGACCCAAAAGCTCCCCGAAGAAAGAAACATCATTAAGCCGCGCTCTCGGCTTCGCGTTCAATTTATACGCCGCGTGGAATCCGGCGAGGGTTAGCTTAAAGCTCGCGCATACTGGTTCTGCAGCCGGTCGGCGGCGCGGCGGCCCGTTCCGCAGCGGCGCGCGCTCTCCGGCGCGGCTTGTCATTATCGGCTGGCCCCGGCCTGCCCTACAATCTCAATCTATTCAAACAATGGTAACGACCGCCGAGAGCGCAAAACTACCGCACGGGACGCTCGCCGGGAGAGAGAGAGAGAGAGAGAGAGAGAAGGAGATCTCGCCGAGGCGTTTCCACGAAGAGCCGAGCTCTCTCGTGGAGAGCTAAGATCGAAATTGCTCTGAAAATTGATAAATTTTTTTCGACCCGCGGGTTTAGAGGCGCGGAGAGCAATTGTTCGCCGAGCTTTTTTTTTTCGCGCTCGGGATTTCCAAGAATTTCGGGGAGGATCGTCGGGGGGTGAATTTTTGTTGGATTTTCATGCTCCGAATTATTTGCGCTTCTGCTCGTATTGGCAGATTTTCGTTTGGTAGCTGGAACTTTGCTGAATATAAATTGGAGCAATTAAGTTTTGAAGGATATGTTGAGAAAGACATAATAAAAAAATACTCTCGTTTAAAAAAGACTGGAGAACCGGAGAAAAGATAAAATCAGAAGCGGAAATGTTAAAAGTTTGTATAGGCTTAAGGAAACAGGTGATGCAACAGTACAAAGACCTGAGCGTCTAAATTAATTTATTTTCCTTATTATCAATGGCATTATTTAAAATTCTTAAAACTAACATCGCATAGATTTTTAACGGATTTGAAAGACTTATCTCAAATCTATTAGCTGCGGAAATGCAAATATTTTCTTCCGCTGACTGTTAAAAGATTTCGAATTTCATTGTATTTGATTTATGGGATTTTTTTACGAGTGGAGCGTCGCGATGTTTTATTATACTTGGAATTTTAGAAAAAAAACATTAAATAAGATTCTGCAAGCAAATTTAAATCTACAACTAAAACTTATACAGTTAATAAGTACATAAAATTTATAAAATTCGACAAATTACTACTCCATTATTTGCACGTAGTATAAAGATAGTATTATTTTTATCAAGATTTTAAATAAATATAAAAATATAAATAATATTATTGGACTAAATGTTGCCCAAAAAATGTGCGCAATTCTTATGTGCATAAACAAACCAATATGCCGTAGAGTATAGCTGAAAATATATTATATTTTCCTAACTTCAAATTCTCATATAAAAAAAGTTTCTTCTTGAAGGGTATGTCGGAGTATAAAAAAGCTGAAGTACAGTTTCAGAAAATCAAATAATACGGGCCAATAAATTCGATACGTCGAGCCCCTCAAACGTGTGAAGAGCTCGTTTTACAAAGGCTGCTTTAATAGTCTCGAGCTTTTTAGGAAATTTTATGCGAACTGCTTTCAAAACGTTTTGAATTTATTTTTGTAAAGATCTGCATTTGAATCATAAAATATTATTTAGCTATCAAAGTAGATTCTTCTTTTTCAGGTTAAAATTCGCCATTTTCCGATTGGAAAAATATTTATGATCGAAATGCAAATCTTTACAAAAATAAATTCAAAACGTTTTGAAAGCAGTTCGCATAAAATTTTCTAAAAAGCTCGAGACTTTATGCAAACAGCATTTGTAAAAAGAGCACTTCACATGTTTGAGGGACTCGACGTATCGAATTTATTGGCCCGTATTATTCGACTTCCTAAAGCTGTACTTCAGCTTTTTTATACTCCGACGTACCCTTGACGAAGAAACTTTTTTTATGAGAATTTGAATAAGTTACGAAAATGTAATGCATTTTCAGATATTGCGGTATTGGTTTGTTTATGCACATAATATTTGTGCAAAATGTTTAAGGGTGCGATTCTTATGTGTATGAACAATACGTTGTTATTATACAGACAAAATTTTGCATTAAAAATTACCACAAAAACCACGGTAACCTAGGGGCAGCACTCCCTGACAATAAAAATTATTTAAATTAAGTTAAATTTTAACACATAACAGCACAGTAAAAGTTATGGTAACATAATAAAATTTGAATGCAAAAACTAATAAAATTTGATGTTACGTACAGCATTAAAAATTATAAAATTCGATTAAAAATTCAAATACGACATTCTTGCCCTGAGTTTACCATCATTTTCATGGTAATTTTTAATACAAAATTTTGTCTATATACTGTATGATAATAGATTGAAAACTACGTCGGAGTAATAAATAATGTAATAATAGTATCAGAGTAAAGCCAGGATAATATCAGATTACACTTTGGTAGCTTATTAATTGCATTAAATTTCAATCCAATTTTTTCCCATCCAAAAGATATTTTAGAACCCCATTCCGATGAAAATATGAATGCTGGATTTATATTATTAAAATCTGCGTTCAAATATTTTGAAATTAAGTGACAAAATTAGCTTGCTGCTCTAAATACCAAAATATTTTGGCAAATTCAAAAATACTACGTCGAATAACTGCAGATTTTGCAGTTATTAATTATTTTATATAATCAATACTAGTAAAATTGACTTATCAAGTTCAAATTGCATACTAGCCAATTGTTTTACCTACTTTCTGATTTTCAGTCCATTTATAGATTCGTATCCATCAGAAAAATATCCCTCGAAAGTCTCGACTTCTTTAACACCGCCTCTCCGCCAATCCTTCTGCCCGAGTTTCCACAAACTTGACGAAAACTCCATCGGCGCGAATCTGACGAGCTCTGGAGAACGAGCACTGCGTAGCGTATCAGGAATGCGAGTAGCAGTGACGGGAATCGCACGACGGGAGGTGCAAAGCCCCTGTCTTCGTTCACCTTCCCTTTTTTCGAGAGAGAGAGAGAGAGAGAGAGAGAGAGAGAGAGGCGGCGGTCGCCGTTCCGCGAAGCCCTCTGTTCAGCTTCTCGCGAACGCTAAATCTTTGGCCTTTTTGCCTTCTTTTGCTGCCGCCGTAAATCTCACATTGTGGCCTCTTCTTGCTGCGGGGATCGGTTCCGATTATTGATTGTTTATCGCGCGTCGAGCTTTTACTGGGAATCGCGCGGAACGGAAATATGAATTTCTGAGCGATTGCAGCGCTGGTAGGACAGATATTGCTAAATTAATAATAAAGTGTTTGTATGATAGAGTTAATTGAACGTTGAATTTTTAGTTGGTTTTGGGCAAATCTCATGACTTATTGCTGTTGCATAAGTTGGGATTACTAACATTTATCATGGGATTATAACAGATTAAAACGTACGATAAACACCAAATAAAATGATTTATATTTTGCTTTTAATCTAGAATTTTTTATTCTGCACGTAATTATTTTGCATAATTTATTAATTTATTACAATTGTAAACATTATTAATTTCATAAAATATATTAAATTAAGAATACTATTATTAATAGTATTATTTTTGTTGTAAATCAGAATTGACGGAAGGAATTATTAAACAACACTAAAAATATCGGCTAATTTTGCTTATTGAGCTCTTTTATGGACACTTCCGTTCACTATAAGCATCAACCGATATTTAGGATTTCGAACTGTCAGTTCGTTAACTAACTGCTACGTGTGAGGGCGCCGTCAAGAAATGGTAAACTTTATTTTTAACAATTTTCAATTTCAGTGTTTTATTACTGTAAATGAAATTTTCTTCGTCGTCGTCACATCATTCGTCGACATAAAATAGGATCTATACAAACGAAGAACCGGAAAGCTATATTATTAAAAGAAAAGTTAATTTTCGAAAAATCCTCTTGCCAATCACTATCCTCCTCCCGACCCAAGATTCAAAAAGTTTTTCCCTTCCGATCGCTGAGGTCTCGAGCTCCGACGCCCCTCTCAAGCCTCACTTTCCTTTCAATCTTTTGTTTTTCCAACTCTCTTTCACCGGGAGGAAAACGCGAAGTTACTTCTTCCGCCATATATAAGCGGGCGCAATCTCCGTCTCCTTTCTTCCGTGTATCGCTTCTCTTTTTGTCGCTTGATTCTACGACTCTGCTTCTTATTTCTCCTCTCTCCGTTCCCCTCTTTGTCCGGACTTGCGAAAAAGTTCCCTCCCGAGTGAGACGTCAGATGTCAAATATGTTTACGAGCCGCTTGATTTCACGAATCTCAAACGAGATCCGCCTTTGCCGGGCTGGCAATTTGCGATCGCACGAGTTGCACTTATCGGGGTGATTTTACGGATTGCACGCGGCGTCCGATACTTATACTTGTACAAAGTTCACTTGTTCGCAGGGAACTGACATCTGTACACTGTAATGAATTACCGAGCAGCTACGAGGAAGAAAGTTTTAGCATTTCTAAGAGTCGGCACAGGCTGCTTTTACTGATTTAAGTGCCCCTCGCTTTGATATCTTTTTCCTCAGAATTATTTCATGTGGAATGATCTCCTGATTGCATTCAGCAGAATTGCGCTTTCTACAAATGTGTCGATATCAAAGGAACCTAAAAATACACGCTGTGCTTTTATTATTAAAAAGCATCCCTTTTGAGGTGCACAATGTTGCTTCGATCGTGATTTGTTGCCTTTATAATGAAAATTATTTAATGAAAGGACTTGTGTTCTCGAGGATCCCATTGATGTAAATATTTGAGAGTTTAAAACAAATAAAAAGTTTTCGCAATAAAGCAAGTTTCCCCAAACAAAACTTTTCATATAATTTTAAATTCTAACTTGCTCTCTGTGCGCGATGTAAATGCAAAGCATTACAAAACTTTAGTTAATAAAGCAAGACTTCCAGACCTCAGAAGACGAAATGAAAAAGTAATCAATCACTTTCGAGATAAATGCAACATTTCGGTAATTAAAATTCAGCATTTTCATTTTACCCCGAGCACAACCGAGCGAACAATGCAAACAAATTGGAATCGAGATGCCGGAAGCGATTTTATGCGCAAGACAACCAAAAAAAAAAAGGAACAATACGAGCGTCCACTTCCGTATCGGGGAACCGCATTCGTTCGATCGAAGCCGGCGGAGGGGAGGCTCTTGTAAATTGCTGGACACGAAAGACACTTGGCCGAAGGAACGAGCGGAGATAAGAATGACAAGATCGCCGGAGCGGATAACGAAAGAAAGGTGAGCGGAATAGAGAGATAAAGAAGAAAACGTTGCCAATTGCTCGCGAGTTACGGTTCAGGCTTTGGTAGAAACGTTAGTCGAACAATCAAAGCATAAATTTAATTAACCGCCAGTGCAGTAATGAATGAGGAGAGCTTTTTCGAAAAAATGCATTAAACTCGTACAAAACCCTTTAACGCATTTCCGCAAACGCACAATTCGCACTAAAAGTCGTTATTAAGCGAGACCGCGGACCCTCGACACCGACCACTTTTACCGTTTAAGCGAGAGGAAAAAAAAGAGAGGCCAAAGAAGGAGTGGAAGAAGCGCGCCGCTCGGAGTAAAAAAGGCGGCGCGAGGCGTACATACTTATACCCGAGTACACAGGCGTGTACGTATATATACGGTGCGGCAACAAAGCGAGCTTTGTAATGGGCCGCGACGACGGACGCGTGCCAAGTCGATTGAGAAAAAGCTTCACGTTCGGCCGGCGGATCATGCCGATTGCGGCGGTGAGACGATTTGTGTGCATACCGAGATTTAGGGGTAAGGAGGGGCTGAAAGCAGCCGGGAAAACCAAATGAAAAGGAGGTAGCTTTATTTATTGCATCCTTTGAAGGAGGAATTCTCGTTAGTTTTAGATGCCGAAATACGACGTCCTTCGGATTTGTCCAGATTTGAAACTTTATCACTTATTAGCTATAACAAAGTTCCTCTTATGGTTCCAGCCAATATATCGATTTGCCGACTCTCTAGAAGTTAATAATAAATTGAACAGTTGATTATTAATTCATAGGGGTTTGGCACTTTTTTCTTCAGTGAGTTTCACTAAAAGTTAAATGTGGTACAAAAAATTGATGTTACAATAATATGATTTTAAAAAATCTCGTCATTATTATACCAATTTGAATTTGAATGTCTTCTTTTACATAATTGGAAAAGTTATATTTAATTTAACCAGAAAAATTTACATAGATGGGTAAATTTTGCGGAGATGAATATAGTCATCTATATAACATAGAATAAATTTACAAATTAAAAAAATGTTCTAAAAAAATTGGTAAACACCAATATCTGTAAAATACATATTTACATATCTATCAATTTACATATTTATCAGTATTTACATCTACAATATTTACTTTTGATGAAGTATTAAACAAAAAAGGATGTTTTAGTAATTTAGTTATATCTTCTGTGCCTGGAATCTGCGCAAAACCTCCATCAGCAGAATAATACAAACTATTCCTTTTCTGGTTTAAGCAAAAGCTAAACAAACACTTCCAACGAATAATTGACGGACTGTTAAATTTCGCGAAACATAGTTCAACAAATAAGACTTGCAACTTTCGTGCAACTGGCAGGGATAAATTCTTGGGATTCAGGCGCGGAGATTTCCCTCCGACAGAAGTCTAACTTTTAGCGCGCAAAAACGGGGGAGTGGAAAACGAGCGAGCCTTACAGGCTGCAAAAGCCACCTCTTCTATGTAAATTCCCGGACTCGAAACCCACAGGGAAAGGGATAGGATGCAAACAGGGAATAAAGTATCGAAGAAGCTTCTGCTTTTCCTCGTACTTTTCATTCGGCTCGTTGAACAATGACGCGTGAGTGAGTAAAGGGAAAATCTCGAATATGCGAATATTATCCCCTTTTTTCCCTAGAGTATGCGGTATTTTTTAGTTTAGGCTTTGATCACTATGACGGGAAACATGCCGGAAAAAAGAAGGTTCTTTGGATTAATATTTAGCGGAAGCTACTTTAATAGAGTGGAATTTACGCGTGGATTCCGAGAAATATCAATTAAATGAAAAACGTATAAAATATATACATAAAGAAACTACCTCTCCTGAATATTTTCAGTTAAAATTAACGTAAATAAAGTTGTAGGATATTTACTGTTTTCACAGTTATATGTTTTATTTAAAGTTTAGCGCTAATAAATTGTAAACATTTGCATACTTAATTAATTTTTTCGATATTTCCAATGAAGTTAATTGCTATTCTTTTATTTCCTAAAAGCAAATGAAAGTTTGTTTTCTTTAGTTTCAGTTTGTATGTTAGAATCTCTAAAATAATTCTAAAATTAATTATTCACCATTGGAACTATTTTTTAAGAATTTTTTTGAAATAACACCAGAAAGTGATTAGTTCTTATTATTTCGGCTTTTTTTATGTGTCGGTATTTAAAACCATAGTCCATATAGTTTTGAACCGAATCAACAATTCGGAGGCCTGAGCTTTTTAGTCAGTACCGGAAAAACAATTATGAAATGCTATAGTACCCATCTTAATACAACTTGCACAGGGGAGTTATTGTATAGTTATGTATTGCATCATTATGCAGTTCACTATTTTAATAAATAGTAGTTTAGAAGAATCATAAAAGTAGGTAATTATTTGAACCCTGCAAACAAGAAAATTGAATATTTCAGTAGCATCCAGCAAATTCTAAAAAAATATAGATATTCCATCTTGACGAAAAACCTAGCTTATCTCACAAGCATTTGACATATCCAGGCAGCAATCCCGACCTCGTGAAAATCCCCGGAGTACATCATAAACTCACGACGTCGACGGGTAGGAAAGGCTTTGTGCGATATCCCGACCTCTCGGCGCGCGTGCAGGACGAAATAAGAATAAAGGAAGAAGCAGCTTTCGATCGGGATCGAGATGTCCATCCGTGGAGAAGAAGGAAATCGGACAACCAGTCGTATGTACATGTCTGCCTGTCTTTCGTTGCGAATTCCCTGGAACGGAAAGCGAAATCTTCTATGGTATTTCCTCCCGTAGAACTAACTTTGTTTGGACTGTAACGTATTGGACGGGTGAATCATCATGACCCTTCTCCTTTGAATCTTATACAGGTACGAAAGACGATCTCTGGAAATAAGGTTGTTCTGCGAAAACTGATGGCGATTTTTGCTTTGAGTCGCTCACTTGGTATAGCCTTGGGTTTAGTAGCTTCATTTATTATTTATTTTGCAATACTTTATAGAATAATTATGAGATATTAAGCTTCATACAATTGAATGTTTAAAATTAATTTCTTCATTCACATCTTAATTTAAGTAATTTAAATATTCATTATTTAATAAACTATAAATCCCCTGTTAGACAAACTTGGTTGGTTCTGCCCAACTAAAGAGTAGAAATGTAACCAGAAGCTACCAGATGTAATGTAACCAGAGTATTTTAACTTTTACGACGGATGGTTAATTACAGTTTAAATACGTAAGGTTTATTATTATTCTTAACACAACACAATTAATCGATATAAATTAACCACTGAAAAGCTGGACCCTTTACGTTTGCATCTGTCCATAACAGACGTTTCGTAGAAAGCAATTTGTGAACAGAATTTTCTGACATGTATTGCGCGTAAAACGGAAAATCGACGTTCCTTGCAGAAAAATCAAATAAAAGAAATTTTGAATTCACTTTTCTCTGAACATATATCAAACGTGATACATCAAATCTTTTATATTGTGAATTTTAAGTTTATAAGGTTAGGTGAAATTTATGACAGATTTTCACAGTACTTTAATTAAAAATTCTGGTCTGAAATTGCAGCAGAAGCTATCCAGATTTAAAAAATTTGGTTTGAGATCTCTTGTAATTTCCAAGGGTCTTGGTTTTTATTAAAAAAGTTCAAGAATAGTGATAATAGCATAAAATATTATTTATTATGTATTGTTTTTTCAATTAAAAGTGATAGCTGAAAGTAGTGAAACATGTTAAAACTCCATGTGATTGATTGTTCAATTAAGGCGGTAAAATTTTAAAAATCGAGTTTTTTAACGTTGAATAATGAAAAGTAGAGCTTTGAGTAATGACGTGCTTATATTGTCGTTGGTTTTTATTTTCTATTTAATACTTCATAATACAAAATATTTGAATAAATTTCGGATTTCTAGCCTCAAAATTTAGTACGAGGTGCAAGTTAAAAGTTCTATAGTGCTGAATTATTAAAGATTCATGAAATTATAATAGAAAAAATATTTGGAACTTATATAATGAATAAATTTCTTATATGACTAATAAAAGGAAATAGAGGGCCCGAATTTAGTATCAATTTAAAATTCATTTTTGTCAATCTTTTCAACGTCAGACACCAACGGAGAAGGCTACATCGTCCGTTACGGTGCCTCAAACCAGAGAAAGAAGCTTCTACACATCGGAGCAAAACCAAATATGCAGGCAGTTCGGCGTAAATCCCTTAGCGTCTCGAAAGCTTCTTAGACACTTCTCGCGATCTCTCCTTTCTCTCCTCTCCTCTCCCGACACCTCTCGCCGTTTTTCTCCACTCGCTCGCTACTCAAGTGGGTCTTAGTCTCCCGCGAGCTTTAATTCCTCAACGTCTGGAGGCTTTTTACTCACACGCGGTAGTGGCACGATCGAGATTAGGGCCGAGCCTTTCACCGTGGCCGTTTTTTCCTTTCGACTTCGCGGAGAGATCGATGCGAAGATAGGGAATCGTCGGAAAAACGTCGACCAAGTATTGCGAAACCGACAGCTCCTGGACTTTTGTGTTTGCATCGCGAGCCGCACGTAAATTGATAGCCGTCCCGAATGATTTATGGTCTTTTTATTGTCGGTAAGTGGCTTTTTTTGGTCGCTTTGTGCAATGCACGTTCCTGTCAAACCTATAATTAATCGTCGCCTGGATGGATTGCGTCTTCATTTTTGATGGTTTTAAGAAGTGCATATTTTAAATGTTTCAGGTACATTCATACATAGTGTATGGGTTTATATTGTTGAGGTAATAATTTGCAAATCAAAATCGTACGTCCGGTTGGAGAGTTTCTCGCTTCCCCTTTCAAACGCACTAATTAGGCACTGCGCGCATATCTCTAATTTGTATAAATGGATTCTCTCTTTAAAAAATGATGGATGAAATTTTTCAACTCAATGATACTATTTTGATTGGTTACTATTTCATTGGTCTCTACAAAATGAGTGCCAAAATAGAGTATGCTTAAATTTTAAAGATTATGTTTGAAAATAAATAGTTAAATAAATGTAATATGACAAGTATTTTATTGCTTGGTTTATAAAAATAAATATATCATAATTTAATTCCAATGATTGCAATTAAACTGTACGATCACATTTATAACCTTAAAAATAGAATAATATAGAAAATAGAAAATAGAATAAAATAGAATAGAATAGGAAGTGATAAAATAGGCATTAATAAACTAAATTTAAAAACTTAGACATTAAATTAAGTTAAGAACTAAAATTTAATAATAAAAAAATATATTCATGAAACTATAATTTTACAATTTAAAAGTATAGAAAGATAGAAAGTTTTTCGTGGTTTATATTGCTTAGAATTAAATAAAATTAAGTATAATTTTTTTCTTTTTTATCTATTATCAAATGGATATAAATAAAAATAATCAGATATTTAATACTTGATCTTATCGATTTGACAGTATCAGAAAGTAAGGGTAAAAAAGGACGTACGCTTGCATGATCTTGCTAGTATAGTAAAATCGTGAAATGATATTTGATATCAATTAGTAGAATTATTAGAATTATTTAATCTCAAAATAATCAGTCTCCCGTAAAATTATGAGTAAAATTCTCGTTGATGAATATTAATTTTATTAAAGGAATTAAAGTAAATATTTGAAATAAGTTTAAAGTTATATCCCAATTAAATCTAAATATAGTTTTTTTTCAGATTAAATCTCGTACTGCAAAATTTCTTCTAAAATTCAAACTATTACAATTGAATTTTTGAAATAAAAATCTTAGTTATTTATTTTTGAATATAACGAGGAACAAAAATATTAAATAATAATACTATACGGTCTTCCGTGTTAAAAATTTGTAGAGGTAATTTATAATCGCCGAATAAAAAAAGTTGGTGTAATTGTGATTTATCTACTGCGTTCACATTACGTAATTAAATTTAAGCAATATGAATAAACAAGTTTTTAAACCATTATTTTAAATCTCATACTTCCTTATTTTACAGCAACAAAATATTATGTTTCGGTTTATTAAAATGAATTTGTTTTCGAATTAATTATTTACATGTGATGTATTTTTAGTTTAAAAAAAGAACAAGAAATTTAGCGCCTATAAAAATTGACATCGTTAGATTCAAATGAAATAACGAAATTTAAAACGTCTCGAATTAAATTAAAATTTGAAAAAAACGCTTTTAATGGTTCCAAGAAAATAATAAAATCCAAGGAAATAGAGCTAAATAAAATAGCGAAGCGTAATTGGCATTACTAAACATTAGGAAACTCCATATTTCCGCTTATAAAGTGAAAAAAATTCTTGAAATTGCGTCAGTTACATACCTTCCAACCCGCGCTTTATTTTCTATCGAACAAAAGCCGAATAATTCCGCAAATAACGAGCTGGAAGCTGACAGTGAAGGAGTACCTTCGCGAAAAATGCTCGCGGTTAACGCGAGCCCGTGAAAATTCCAGGAAACGAGAACCCGATATTATTATGCCACAAAGAACTGTGCCGACAAACAAGCCGAAAAGCTTCGAGTGGTAAACGCGTATCGGCTGCTGCAGCGAGCGCGCAGTTCGCAGAAAGCGATCGAACGAGATTGAAGTGCTCGTTCGTGCAATCACCGTCGCGCGATGCGAAGGGGGGGGGGGGGGGGTAGGAGGGGGACTGGCACTCCGGAAGCTTGTAAAACGGAATATCCACACTAACGTCTCCGAAGCGGCTTTTCCAAAGGCTTCTGCCGGCTCTCAGGTGCGGATGAGCGTTTCAGGAGTCGATGAGCCATCGCCGAGCGAGCGAGGATTTACTTCGAGGAAATTGTGGGCGTCACAATGAAGGGGACAATTTTAAATTGCATGCTGAGCTATTGTTAGTTGAGAAAGAAGCGGTAAATGAAATAAGGATCGTGTGGATCAGTTACGAGAGGATAAGTGTAGGCATTTGACTTTTGCTGGGACGAGGAAAAAAGGTCACGCGTCATGGTTTCCAAGTACTTCTGCGGATTAATTTTGCAATTATTTTCTTGATTATTGGAAAAATATAAATAAATGCCCGCGTGCAAAGTAATTTTTATCTTTTACCTTAATTTCTTTTGTTCTAACGTATCACATATATAAGTTGAAAGCTGATTTAAATGTAATGTATGATTCCTGAAAAATGATTCTAATAGAAACTGTGTAACCCATATCTGACTCTTTTTTAGTTCACTTGAAAGTTAATATTTCGCTATAGATTCTAATTTTAACCAGATATTTTTGCATTTGACATAAATATCGTTAATTTAATAAAGACTAACAAGTTTCAACTTGCGAATCCGGATGAAACGTAACTCCCTGAAGTGCAGATCCATATAGCTGCAGCCTGAAATCTGGATATATCAGAAGATTAAAGGGAGTTACAAGCTTTCCACATTACTCAGCTGCACGCACCTTTTCCATTTGACCGTTCCAAATCTGTCGGCTCGCAATCGCCGGATATACCGCAATGAACTACAGTTAACATTTACATTTGCATCTGGCGCTTTGCGCGAAGTTAGGTTTAACTCGCGCAAACAGAGAATTGACGTCGAGGGGGGAACGAGGACGACGATGCTCAGGTTTGCCGTGTCGGGCCACTCAAGTCCAGGAATGTGGAACGTCGGTGCGAGGAGAGAGAGAGAGAGAGAGAGTTTGGCCAGCCATCGACGAAAACGGCTGATTCGTACGAAAAGGGCACATCGCTCGGGGAATTGCCAAAGTCGTCATGGTTACTCTAAACTCCTTAGTTGCTGTAGTCCTCTCGTTGCTGTTCCCACGGGAAAGCTGAGGTCACCCTGTATGAGCGTGGTGAGATACGCATGTTTAACGTGGAATGCACGGATCTGCTGCCTCCAAAGACCATCGATTTAGTCCGGTATCGCAGTAACTTCGGGTAAGTGATTTACGATAGATTGTAATTTTGTCGAGTCGCAGAGATGGACGCCGATCTCTCGGCGTTTCAATTCAACATGAGAGCAGCTTTCAATATAGTAGAAAGAGAATCTTTGATTCATATCGCTGAATAAATAATGGCGAATCATTTCGAGTGTAAAAGGAAAATATTGGAAGAAGCGAATTTTTTTTATTTGATAAATAAATTGATATCCGTTGAAACATTAAAAAATTCGATAGATTTAATAAGTGATATTTGAACGACATTTTTTCAATGGCAATTTTTCGTTTTTGAAACGTACGTCAGAAAAGACTGAAGTTAGTAAACTTTTGATGTATAATCTTTTTCATAAATAAACAATTTTTCTACGAAAAAATGAATAATTTTTCGAAATTTTAACAACCGAGGTTTACGTGAATTTTCATTTAAAAATTTTAACAAATTTTAATTTTTAATTTGTACTTATTTTACTAAAATTTGAAAAGTTTTAACTTTTATGTTTACTCTTTTATCTCGGTAAGCTTCTTTTCAAATTATTTCACCGAATGTCCCTCTATCCGACTCCTCTCTTTCTCCCTCTCTCCTTCTCCGTGTGCTGCTATCTTCCGCAGAAGTCAGCAGCGATCGACAGCCTCGAAATTCGTTTCCGAAGAAGGTAATGTGCCGTCGATACTAATTTTCGACAGGAAATTGACGCAGACCTCGTTCGCTTAAGAAATAGGTCTAGGAGTCCCCTCGATACTCTACCCTTCCTTTTTTTAACTGCGGCTGAATTCTTTTTACCTTTTATTTCCGTACTAATGAGAAGCTACGCGGCGGAAAGACAGCGCTGCGGGAAGGGGCGTGTCAGCACATTTTTGTGAAAGGTATCGACAAATAGATTCCCGGTGCCTTTTCGAGCGAAAAATTGTTCCCTTGTGACGCGTGTACAAGAATCGTAATCTTTGGATTTATAGCTTTGGATTTTGGTACTTATTTTTAACGAAAACGTGAAAAGACGATTCATCAATTTCTGATGAAATTATGCGATGATGTATAAAAAAAATTTTTTGAAAATTTGATCGCATAATTTCTAACTTCTAGCTATCATAATTTAACATTTTCTTGCGCTAGTATAATACGAGAGGAAGTTATACGTACATTGGAAAATTTATAGTTACTGTAAAGTTGTTTTACACATCTTAAAAGAAACATCACTAAATATATTATTTTATAGATTGTAATAAAACTAGTTATTATATAAATAAGGAACAAAATTTTGTTATTTGCTGCACTCGAGAGGATGGCTCGGGAAAACGTTAAATAAGGTAATAGCTCAGCAATGAAAATCCACCGTAAAAGCGTTAAATGACTTGCGCGCCTTTGGTGATCAATACTTCTAGCCGAGGTAAAAGTTACCGCGGAGCGATAACTTCACTGCAACTTACATGCGAATAGTTTGGACACACTGTTACCTCGTCGCATACAACTTTGCGGCTAACTTTCCTCTCGCAGAACATAGTGAGCCTCGGTAACATACCGAGCGTAACTTTGATATCTATGTTTCATCAGAACTCGGCCCTTGAGAAAAAGGCCGAGAACCCGCATGCTTATTGAAAGCCGCGAAAGTTGCAAAAAAAAGGGGGGGCCGAGAGGCTCATCCTTTTCAGAAGCCCGTAAAATCTTAGATCATCTAAGCTACTCTCGGAAGGGAAGTGATATACGATACCCAACAAAGGCTATATTCTCTCCGTGTTCGTCATTCCTTTCGTCGACTCCCAATTAAAGCCTTTTCATCTGCCGAACGGAAGATGCAAAGTACCCAAAATTCCTAACTTCCACTCTTCCTCTCTCTTTTAGTCCTTCCCAAATTTCGTTCACTCTCTCTTTCTTCGGGCTCCCAGAGGTAAGAAAATACACGGCCGATGGCATAGTTAAGCAGATGAGATAGCGGATATCCAGTCGGAATCCTAAATTAGATCGCCAAGCGCCTCTACGGTGCCTCTCGAGCGCTGGTTCTCATACGTGCCAGAATATATACGCAGGCAGGGTAGTTCCAGAGGATCGGCGAAACAGACGAATGGCCTTTGGTCAAGGAAAAAAGAGAAAGAAGGCAGGATCGCTCGTGCCGGACGACTCTACTGTGGGCTCCTTGAAATCTCGGACACACGAGCTTTCCTTGGCAAGCTTACAGAAGCATTGGGGGGGAAGGAGGAGGAAAGAAACAGAATGATGCCCTAACACTTGCTGTGCAGAATGGCTGCACTGGTGACGGTCAGTGTAACTGCCCGGTGAGTAAATCGAGGCCATTTAAACGCTGGAGATCATCGAGATGAAAAGGCTTATTATTTTTTCATTGGTATTATGAAATAAAAGTCTATTTTATAATGCCCACACTATTTCCTATGAAAAATTTCATTTTCTGCAATGAAGAATAACATTTTTTTATAGAATACGTTTGACCCATCATCAAGCACCTGCTAATTCTATGATTTCTAGTTTGACTCGTGCTAGATTTTATTCCGTTTTTATAAATATATTTTTATTGAATAAAAAGATTTCAAGCATTATACATTCTTTATATTTCAAATTTTCCTATTATAGACTATTATAACTTCGTTTGGTAAAATGGTAAGAAGCTTCTGCCAAGAGTTATCTTAAAGTTAGTATTGATTTATAAAATAATTAAAAGTTTAAAATAATTAAAAATTAACTTACCTATACAAGAAGTTATAAAGATTAAACAACTTTCTAACTGAATAATACCTTACTTTGAACATTAATATTTGAACAAAAGAAAATGCTGATTATTCTTTAAGAGGTTAATTCATACTTTTTTACATCGCGAAAATTAGTAAAATATTATTCCCTATAATTCCAGAGACGGTTGCTACCATTTTCACTATTAAAGTAAAAAAAGAAAGATAACCCGGTTGATTAAAGTTGGTAGAATTTAATCACCTTTGCCGTAATTCTCTATTAACCAGAATTTAGTCAGCTTCGCCGGCAGAGTAACGGCTGTAAATTAATTTCCAGGCCCCAGCAGGCAACATTTTTCACCCACAATCCACTTTCACGCTCAAAGACTCGGCTTAGATCTCAATGAAAGAGGGATGCGCCCCGGAAGGCAGGTGAAAAATATCGCGAGTTCGAAGCCTTCCGAAAATAAGTCACGCGCTTGTTTACCGTTCTATCATCCAACCGCGCAGCTTCGCGAATGTAAAATACCGAAAGAAGCCGACGGGAGAGAAATGACAAAACTTTGCAGGCCCTTTTCACTTGTGTCGCGTCAGCATCGCTGGATAGGGCATAGGGATTTTGCTTCTCTTAATGAAACCCTGAAGCGAGATCGGCATCCGGCCCCGGAAATTAATTTCAAACTTTGCGGCCCGTAAAACTTTAAAAGACGTCAAAGCGAACTTTCCATCTCCTCGCTGCTGTCGTTTAGAGTCAACCCTTTTACATTTTCTGTCACGGCTTTCACAATTTTTTTTTCTGGTTTTGATAGCTCTCACTCAAGCGTACTTGCTCTTTAGGTTATGAGGACGAAGCGCAAGAAAAGCCCTGTTAAATTAATAATTATATCGTATCTTGGTGAAATAAATTCTCTGGTAGAATGTTTGCTGGCTCGTAAAGGGAAAAATCTTTTCATTAAAGGGCGAAACTGGATAACTTTAGGGTCTTAATGTAGTAGATGTCAAGATGTTTTAGATTATTGGAAAATTGTTATTTCAGCTTCAAGTTTTGATTTATTTCTATTACATTCACTATAGTATTTCTCCGCGTACATTCACAAGTTGCATGCAAATTTAGCTTCTGCTTTAACATTATATTTTAATATTTGAACGTAAATATTATATGACCTTTGCTCTTGCTAGCATATTTATTAAGCGGATTTTCATTTCCTCTGAAATCATTGCTAATTTACATTTAAATATATTTATGGGAAATAAACCGATGAATTTTCAATATAATACTAGTAAATAAATAACATATGATAGAGAATTCCGAGCAATGTCCTTTATTTGTTCCAAATTTATTCGTGGAATAATAATTATGTCAAAATATCACAAACATTAAACATTTAAAACCCTTGACGGGTATCAAATAAATATGAAATTCAGATTTGATTTCAAGTACTTAAGCCACTCGTTGCAAGAGAAAAAAGTATTCGATCAAAGTAGATAAACTACAGTAAATACAAATGAAATTTATTTTTCCAAGATGAAAAGTTACTATATTTCCTTTTACCAAATCTAAAAGCATTCGAAGGCATATCTTAAAAACGCATCACTCGCAATACGCGATATAAGCAGGCTTTACATATATATACACGTATACCCGTCTTGCATTTAGTGGAATCGAGTGCTATATATATACAGACGAGAGTACTCGACGATTCCTTGCGTACGTACGGTATTTTCCGGGATCCCCTCCAGCCCCCCGGGGCGGGGCGATAAAAATTTTGCGACGTATTCGCCTTTTACGATCGAACGGGAAATAGATATACGGAGGGGGCAATGCGCCTGCGCGAACGAGGATTTCGCCGGTCTTTTCTTTCGCGGTGGAGGGGGTTTTAACGCTCGTCACATCTCTTCGGGCGCCGGAAATGCATTTCTAAATTCCGGAACGTCGCCGCGCGAGAGACGTTTTACGCCCCCCTGAATCCGGCGCCGGCTCCTTTCGCCCTCCATACACCGGGCGAGGTGTGCGCTCTCCCCTTTGCCTCCGATTTTTGTTTTTACGCTCGTTATTTTCGCGGCATCTTGCCGGGAATATATTATTCGAACTTTGGAGAAGAGCAGCTGGCGAATGGGTCGAAAGCTTTAGGTCAAGTACAGTTTCGAAACGCAAGTATTTTTTTTTTATTTTTGTTTCTGCCTTATGATTTTTAAAATTTTTTTACTTCCTTCAGTTATTTAGCGGTCTATTAAATTAGAAGCTTAATGCACCGATAAAGTGGGAATCTTGAGAAGGCAATAAACTTGAGTGTCGCTTCAGGTTACTTTAATTCGGAGAGTTAAGAGAGGGCTTTGAAGTTTCTGGCTCTGCCAGATAATTTTCCTTTTAGATCGTCTTTTATTGTAAATATAATAGCTGAACTTTTATGTTAAGCACGTTTTACTTTTCATTATGCATTTATAATAACGTTAGGCAAAAAGATACTTTATAAGGGAAGTTAATTGCAGTTATTCAGAGCAGCAAATTGAATTTCAAGAATTTCATTCCAGATCATATTTTTAACTTTATTAAAAAGTTATATAAACAGCATTTCTGTCCAACGCAATGATAATTACGTTAATTAAAAGCCTTATTAATTTAATTTTTAAATTAGCTCGATCTATATAAATGTAACCCCAAAAACGCAAATAGCAGAAATGCAATAAAACGAACAATAAACCCGTAGGAAAGTAAAACTCGTTTCCCGACTAGCTAGGAGAGAAAATGCACGTACAAGTAGAAAATTTCAAGTCTCCGCCGATCGGCGCCAACTGCGGCGCGGATATGAAGAAAACATTTCCGGAATAATGGCCACATGAATATGGGAATTTCGCGCGTAAAGCGTTCGTACGGCTTCTCGCATATCGGGAATATCATAAATGGATCTCTCTCGTTTGCCCCCTTAAAATTCTCATTTTGTCAGTTTAACGCAGCCGTACTTTAATTCCAGTCGAAGGCGAGCTTTTTCATATTCATTCACTGGGGGATCAGCTTTCGGACAGTCGATTAATTCTCTGCAAAAATGTCAAGCCTGACCGGGAATATTTTGCAGATTATAATGAAAATTCGTTTATCGTCGAAACCGTGCGGAATATTCTTTTTGATGGAGAATTTATACTCTGAATTTGTTTGGGAACAAAGAGGATGAACATTAGGAAGATATAATTCACTTCGAATGAAAATGCAAATTTTTTATTAATAATTTAAAATTCTGCTGTTTCGGGGATAAAATGAAAGAGAATTAAGGTAGGCCTTTGTTAAAAGGTTGGCTGAATTGTAAAACGTTTTTAATGAGTATTTTAATGCATTTTTGTAGTAAAACTGCAGATTTTAATATTCGGGTATAATTTTTTTATTTCTCAATATATTGAAGTTCGCTGAAACTTTACGCGATAAGTATAGAAGACTAGCTTTATTTTATGAATTCATCGATAAAACCTGCTTTACTATCATGAAGTAATAAAGCTCTTGTAATGAAGGTAAAGGCCGATAACACTTTAAGTAACTTTACCTAACAATTTTTTTTTTATAAAGTTCAAATAAAAAGTCTTTCAAGTTTAATTTTTGTATACCTATCAATTTCAAGTAATCAATTTACTCAGACGAAAATTCAAGTTAAATCTAAAACTTTTGTCTCAGTCAAATAGTGCACAAATGAACGTGAGAAAACTGATCTGTCACCCCAAACAATCCTCTCAGAAATTACAAGGTTCCGCGACTTTCACCGCTGCCCTACTTGCTCCCCGACAAAAAAAAGCTCCATCCGTACTGTGTCCTCGCACGCAAAACATCTCCCAAACAAGGGGACGACCTGCTCCGCTTCCGTCCCGCTGCCGTGACTCCCCGGTGAAAAGGCAAAATGCTCGCCGGCACTTTGTTTTCAAAAGATAGGTAATAACGCGCCGCGCGGCCCCTCGAGTATACCCGGTGTCCGCTTTGTATGCAGACGGCACCTGTCGTTCCGACACCCGGCACGCGTGATCAAATTCCTTAAGGCCGCGGGGAGGAAGCGCGGATGACATAAAAGTCCGCGGGATTGAGCAATTCTTTTTTTTTTACCAGTAAACCAGCGCGTCGAATTGGAATTAAAATTGAAATTAACGGCCCGGATAACGCGCCGGGTGACTGGCGCTAAGGATGCATTGCCTTAAGGACGAATGGTGGGGGCTTAACTGGTGATAAAGGTGGGATATAGCGGTGCTCTTTAGCTTTTCGAGCTATCAATGTATTTTGCTGGGGATTTTTTTTGGTATCGCTGTGGAAATGGATTGTAGTCATTTTGAAAGAAACATTTGTTCAGTTTCAATTCAATATTTACTTGAATGTAACATATTCAGAATACAAAAGATTAACAGTAGTTTCGCGAAAATGTTTTGTTTTAAAGAAATACATCTATTCGCAAATTTTATGAGATTAAAGCAATACTTTTCGTCTGGATAGCAATAAATTTGGGAATTGGGATAGCCAATTAGTTTACAAATGTAAGCGGCGATTAAAATCGATATTAATCGCCTCGAGAATTAGTAATGAGATATTAGCATTTGAATTAGGCTCATTTATTTATAATAAATATAGCTGCTAGGAAATAGATTACGTACTTAACACCGACTCACGGAATACAAATGCGCTGAATTATTTTTATCGGCATCGAAATGAGTGTCACGTGTGAAGTATAACGTTTCGCATCACTGATTTGTCGAGGAACGACTTTCGCGGCTGCAGGTGGCTATAAAAGTTCATCGTGCGAGTCTGCGTTTGTAATGCATGAATATACCCATTGTATAAATATATAAGCATGTCTATTTTTAACTTGCAAAATATTTTAGCAAACATTTTCTTTTTTTTTATTGAGAGATTTGGGGGTATTTATAGAATTAAAAATGATTTTAATGCGTGATCCTGCGATGATGAATATTTATGGTACTGCATGTTCACAAACTTTATGCAAACGAAGCATTGATTTTCTGTTTCAATAAATCCAATGGGATTATTGTTGCCATAATATGCAGGTGAATATTTTTCATCTCTATTTTCATTTTAACAATTTTAATTTGCCATTTTGTTGACACGCGAAGATTTAATTGTTGAAAAATTGAAAATACTTCAAAATTTAGTTTTATCATCTTTGTAATTAAATAAAACTACAAAAAAGTATTTAAATGTTTACAGAAACAATTAGAGAACATGGTTAAAGGGCAATTTGATGCAATTTGATACAGTCAAATTGGTATTATTTTATATACGAAATGCTACATGATGAAAAGTGTGTATTATACACTTAAATGCATAAACCTATACACGCGGTTTCTCTCTTTCTCTGTGAAAGCGTACCAACTGCAAATATCGATATCGCTTTTTTTTTTATTTAGTCCTGATTCGAGCTTGCAAATTTATGTTTGCGAGAATCTTTGATGAACGAATATTGACGGATCTGGAGAACACGATGTCCAATGGATTTTAAATGAATACACGATCTGAAAAAAGCAATGGAAAGGTATCATCGGAGTATTGAAATGGTTTTTAATTTTTGGCTATTTTCCTCCTCTTGCATGTTATCACAAAAAAGTGCTTGATTGCTCTTTCTCAGAATCGGCTAATAATAAAAGTGCATCCAATTTTTTGGACGGTCCAATCCAGAATGAAATAGCTTCGTTCGGTGATATCGAGAACTTCGGAAATATGACGTGTTATAATTTACTATTATTTTTTTAAATTAAACCTTTCAAAGATAATTTTAAAACGTAATAGTAAAAAACACTGAAAAATATAATTCCTTTCCATGAAGTGAATTGATTAATTTTATCCCAATTATTAATTATTAATTAAATCTAAGTCGATTAAATATTATAAATAGTTTAGATCTCTGTTAATTTACATATACATGTAGGACATATGAATTATTTAATATCTATTAAGCTATTTTTACGTTACTGTAACTGCACTGTATTAATGTGATAAATTCACAATTACAGTAATATAACGAGTATAATCGTAAAGACAAACTAGGTCTGAAAACTAAATCGATCTTATGTTAGTATTAATTTACTAACTTAATTCAATAAAATCCTTCATCTCTTTAGTTCATAATTTTTTATAACTGTAAAACTTCATGCAACCGAAAGATCTAATTTACTAAAACAGGCGCCGCTCGTTTGCAGGATAGACGGGTCTAATTTAGCTCAGACTGTAACGAATTCCACATCCAACGGCCGCAAAAGACTCGGCAAAGAAATTTTTTCTCAGCAAACCCAAGACAACAATGCGTTGCGCGCTCTTCGACGCGAAAGGCGCTCTCTCTCTCTCCCGTCCCTCTCGTCCGGGGGAATGTAAAAGGCCACTCTAAACTTATCTCGCTTATAAAGAGAGGCGGCACCACTCGTTCGGGCTTGGCGCAATTAGCAATGTTAATTACGCCGCCCATAAGAAATGCAGCCCCTGCATTAGCCGTCGTGTTTACGCTCCCTCGCTCATTGTGCCCTGGTATATGCGAGTCTCGCCTCGCGCATCCGGCGAATACCCGCGGTACATACAGAGAGTACCGTCCAGGTACGTACGCAAGTGCGTATATATACGCTCGCTTTCGCAAGAGCGGATGATTCTAATTGTTGCTGCGTTTCCGCCCGGTGTGGGGGGGACAAAGCCGGATAATTATATGCAAGCGAGACATACACTGTGTTGAAGCCACCATACCGCCGCGACGCAACAAAAGTCGTTTCGAAGCCGTTCGCGGAAAGCGTATTGAGGAGTCCGCGGCGTAATGAGCCGTTGCTAAAAGAGAAATTTATGGACGGCCAATATCCGCTGGTTTGAATTACTGCTATTTTGCATCGGCGATCTGATTAAGGTGTGTTTACGGGCTTGCTTTTAAAGCAGAAGACTTATGTGGCCAGTTTAGCCGTTTATAATGGTGCCAATCGCGCATGACTGGTTTATCGTCTAATACGATTACTGCTTACGAGGCAGTTTTACCCTGGTTGTAAAGCCATTGATTGAAAGCTGATGTAAATAATTTACGGCTTTGGTGTTTCACGGAATTTGCCGAGCGGTATTTTAATGTAATATAATACTTTACTGCATTATTGGATCGAGACATCATTCGTGGAATACAGACAGCAGACGTTTTAAGTATATCCGAATTTTTTAATTTAATTTCGTACTTACGAGTTCAAAAAGGTTAATCAGGATGCAGAGCATTTGGATAATCTGGTATTTTGAATTAAGGTTTAAAAATAAATCAATTCCTGTCCAGTTGTTAAAAAGTCATCATGATCTAATTTTCTACTCCATTTCTATTTAGATGTTGAGTAATTAACTAGAAGAAATTCTCCTGCCTTTTTTTTATATTATAACTTCGAATCTGGGAAGACTGCGGCTTGCATTGTTTTTACATAATAATCCGTTATACAGAATGTTATTCATTTTTGGAGCTTGTTAATTTGTAATTTATATACTTTGCTATACTTATATGTTAAGATTGCAATTTTTGAAAAACTGAGTTATTAAGCATATATTTGGATCTTTTAAATATTCTTTAACATCTTTTAGCAAACATATGTTTTTTTCCTTCAACTATTGGCATAAATTCCCTTTTTGATTGCTATACAATGGGCATTCCCATAAAATATGAT
Organism: Ormyrus pomaceus; assembly: GCA_900474385.1. Classification (NCBI taxonomy): domain Eukaryota; kingdom Metazoa; phylum Arthropoda; class Insecta; order Hymenoptera; family Ormyridae; genus Ormyrus; species Ormyrus pomaceus. Next base: position 26,850 of record UCOM01000877.1, read on the forward strand.
TAAGATCCTGTTCTCGAAGCGAAAATTGGCAGTCGGGATCATCAATAACTTTGACTTTAAAGTGAAGCATTTAAATTGTAGTGACCAATTGTACATCGATTTGTGAACGTAATTATATCTTTTTTGATATTTAGTTTATAAAACCATGGATGTTTATTTGAATCCTGGTACTATTTAAAGAAATCGATACCTTTTTCCTGACCCATTTTTCAAGACTTGAAATGATCGCGTCTAATTTCAGCTTTAGCTTCAAAATTTAGATCTGCATAAGGCAATTTATGATTAGGGTGTAAATTGGTAGCTTCTATAGCCAATTTATTGGCAACCTCATTATCGATAATTCTCCAGCCTTGAAATAAATATTTCATCGATTTCATAAAATGTAACTAATGTTCCCATCAATTGATCAGACTACTATATTAATTACTATTTACACAATGTGATCATTTCAAGCGCTTACATAATGCAAAGTACTTTCTGCAAATCTGAAAAGAACCCAGCTAAAACATCTTTCATGTAAAGTAAACCCATAAAAAATAAACTCGGAAATGACAGGCAACGAAGGAAATGAAAGTCAAACAGGCAGTGTCTCCCGGCGCTGATTGAACGTAAGAAATTCCTCCCTCTCCCAATACACTCGCAGACCCCGGCCTCTTCAAGCGAACGACTTCATCGGCAAGGGCAGGCGGTACAGCATCAGACAGATCCCACACACGGCCCAAGAAAAAGCGAGAAGAGTGAGAGTGAGTCCGACGCTCGGCTATAAAAGGGGTTCGACCAGCGGGAGGGGGAGAAAACACGCGAACGAACAAATCTATGGAATCCCGTCGCGACATCCGCTACCTGAAAGCCCGGACCCGGCCAGAAAAAGAGACGAAGGCAGAGAGAGAGAGAGAGAGAGAAACGGAGAGCCCACAAAGACAGTGGACCCGCTGCTGCCGCTGCTCCTTTTCGCATCCACAGACCTGCCGAAATTCCTGCGCGTACCTGTCGGTTCCCGCGTATACTCGGAGATGAATGAATTATCATTCACGAGGCGGCGATTTAACTACGAGCAAGTCGCGACGAGTTCTGGCGTGAAAAAAAAGGTGAGCCCTGCCCAAGCAGGTAATCTGATCGCGGGAACACTTGTTTCTCGCTATCTGAATTCATCGGCTGGGGATTTTTTGTTTCCGGCTTTGTTGGACCAACAAGTAGTTAACGTTTTTTTTTTTTTTTTGAGAGGTCTTTAACGCGCGTCGCTCGCGGCGTCTTTTCACCTTGTTATCATTGAAACGGTTTAATTAACGATGAATTCATTCATTCACTGGTTTCGAGGACGTTTACGAATTTTTCGCTGGAAGAGATGGAGAGAGTTCCAATTGAATTGTAAGATGATCTGACGCTTCTCCTTGCCAAATTTCTAAAAGGTTTAGCCGTTTCGTTCATTCTTCATGCAATCTTAACAATTACGTAACAATTGTACGTTATTTTAGTTACTTGAAGATAGTTACATCAACGTACGGCAGACGCAAATTATAAAATTGAAAAAACTCTCGAGCAAATTCTCTCGAAAACGTGGGCACGCCTTGAGATCTAGCATAATTTCGCGCGTCGACAACAAAAAGTGCGTCCACTTAACAAGATTGCTATCGCAACTTTAACCGGCATCCCATTGTATAAAAAAAGAAAAAAAAAGGGAGAATCGACCGCAGCCCCGTCGTAAACGAGCAAAAGGAGATCAGGCAATTACCAATTTAAAGCTCATCCGCCAGTATATTTGGCGAGGCTCTGGAAAACCGCACCGCACGCGGGGATATCAGCGCCGCCGCTGCTACGGTTCTCCTTCGCCGCCATTAGTAAATATTTCAGGCGGTTTCATCATCGTCCTTCTCTCCCTCTTTCTCCCGGCGCTCGTTTGAGAGGAAGGAGCGGCTCTCGAGGAGCGCACCTGCAATATCGCCGAAACGAGCTCGCCTCTATATAAACTATATATACGCTCGCTTCACGGAAGAATGCGCAATCGCGGAGCGCGACGCCGGCTTAGATTCTGTGTTAGCGAGCTGGAAGAAGGATCAGAGATAAATCCTCATTATTGTGTCGAGAGTCGAGACTTTCGAGGGATCGATGCTAATTTTAATGGCCTGGAGGATTACGACTGAGCGAATTAATTCTGTTGGTTTGAAAAATAAAGGTAATGTTCGCTATAGCTAACCAATTTACTTAACAATGGAACAAGAACTAATAAATTAATATTAGTTAATAGATAATAGAATAGTCATCACCGAAGAATAATAAAGTCAAGACAGAAGCTTTCATTGGCATAAACATTATCCTCTCTCAAAGTGCTAGTCAAATCCGCGCGCGAAGTGAAGAACGCACTCAAAAACGTATTCAAACATCATTTTCGATGATTGGCTGAAAAGATCGTCTCATTTCAGTGAAATCCCTAATGCAGTGAGCTTATCCCTTTTTTTGAAACCCTTTCCCGCAATTCTTCTCTCCGCATCTCCACGTCTTCGCAGTCCTCGGAACGCTCTTTGCCACGAAAAGGGACGGTGTAATTTCCCCATTTTCAGTCGATTGCGGGTCTTCCATATGTAGCAGAGGCTAAATCTGCAGCTATTTTTGTTCTCTTTGTTTCTACTGCACTTTCTTTTCTGCTCTCTTGAAAAAATTAGAGTGCGCAAATGAAGGAAATAAGTCGTGAATAAATTTTAAAACCGTTAAAGTTGTAAATCTACGGTATTAATGCTGGTGAATACAACTTAGGTAGTCAATTGTAATACGGAATGAAAGATATGGTTAGCAAAAATTTCGTTATTCAAACTTGAAAAATAGATATGCATTTGTCCTTATACATAATAATACCTCATTCAATCCTCAGAATAGAATTTTTCCTTCTAGATACAAACTGCGCAGAAAACAATGTACAATTCATACAACAACTATGAATTTCAAAATTGTAAGAAGAGAAGGAAAAGTGTGCGAGAAAATATTCGTGAACGTGCAACTGAGGAAGTCACGTAGCTCTGGCTGATGCTTCTGAAAATAGAAGGTAACCGCAATTGGATTTCCCGCATTAATTTTAATCGATAAATATGTATCGCTAAAATTTCCAGTAAATATACAGTGTAAAGACGTAATCATCACAAAATTCTGACGTAATGTACTACCAATAAATTATTTGCAGATATTTGACCTTTATGCTTTTGTGACCCGATTTGTCGTATCCTGTGACGTAATAAGAAAATTATTAATTCCTGCAAATCTCAGTTGAACGTAAAGATCCGCTGTTTAATCGAAACTTTGGCTTCAAAGTTCTATTGACAATTTCAATAGACTTTATGTAATACTATTGGTAATTAAACAGGGATGACGTTCAATTAGAACTAATCATCTTATCTTAACAGGAATTTCTTGGAATGCCCTTTAGAATTAATTGGTTAAATTTCCCAGAATTTATTGACTCCCTTTGAGACTAAACCGTTTATTTGAAGTACGAGAGCATCCAATCATAAAAGAGAAGGACATTTATGGTACGAAAAACCTTTATCGAGTATGAAGACACAGCGAATTTGCACATTAAAACCTAAATTACTAAACAGCGATTAACGAAACCGAAACAAGCTCCACTCTCGTTACTTGTTTGAATCTGCTTAAATAATTCAGTTCTGATTGCAGCACAAAATCGAGGTCGCGCAATAACATAGGCCAGGGCGTTTTTGAAACCCGATGCACGTCTCGTTGGCTTAATGCCATTAAAGCCGTTAAGAGTAAAAGTAGTTACCTCGAGTTCTGCCCCTAACCGAACGGTCAATTTAGTTTCTCAACCCCTCCCTTTGTTTTTTTTTCTCGCTCGGCGTATAGGCAATTAGCGATCGAAGTGCGAGGCAAGTTCTGCCGTAATATAAAGTATGAGACGCTTTAATGCGGAATCTTAATTGAACTGGTGGCGCTGCGGCCAATAACCACAGGGGAGGCAAATTTCGTTTCGTCCCTAATCGATATAGAAAATTGTGTTTACGATTAGCTTGATGCCAGCCAATTTTCCCCTCGTATGAGCAAAATTTTGCATGACGGTACTCTGCTCGAAAGGTAATAACCTATTACCATATTTTAATGCATCACATCTGGTTTGTAAATGTAAATTTTCATTAATTAAGAGTTATAAAAAAAATAATTTGGAGCTAATTCAGGTATTAATAATTTAGTATGCTTTTCCAGTACCATTATTAAAATAGTAAGTACACAAAGAAGTTTTTACTAAAGGGAATAATAATTTTGTCAGTACAGCACGACGACGAAAACCCGTTACACTACTCCTTAAAGCAAATAAACTTGCTAATTGCATGTATTATCGTAAACATATTCAATGTACATCTTAATCCTCCGCGAAGGAGCGCAAAAAAGAGATCCGCTCTGCCCGGCAATAGGAAGTAACAACGCGTTCCAAGCAGAGTACATTAAAATCCATAATTGGCCGGTATTACGTCGTTCTCGCGACGACGCCGAGGAGGTACACGCATGAAACAAGCCGAGGCGCGAAAGGAGCAGCTCGTAAATCCTTTATGGCTTCTTTGGTGCGTCTCTGCTCTTTTCGCCGGGCCGGGAACACGTGTCGCGAACGGCCATAAATTCCTGCTGCCACGTATGTAAACGAGGATGGGTGGGGGAGGGGGGGGAGGGGAGATTTAATGTGCATAATTATTGCTCCGAGGGGCAGACCTGCTGGAGTCGATTATCGCGTCGTACCTTCGACAGATAAAAGCCCCACCGCAGAAGGCGCCGGGTGTGTGTGAGTTAGGTGTAAGTCAAGTGATTCGGCTGGTAAATGCAGGTAGAAACTCGACTTTGCTTTACTTTCTTTTGGAGTTTGATATTTTTTCTTTTTTTTTGGTCAAGAATTTATGATGCTTCGTGCATTGCATTTATTTTTGTAATTTAAGTTTTCAATTAGGATCACGAAGTTCAGTATTATAAAATTGGATAATTTGATAATTTCAGTAGTTTAAAATTCTTCAAAGAATATTTTATAGTCTTTTATAAAGATATTATACAATGTGAATTTACTGTATCAAATATTTTCCCTTAAAAATTAATGCGGTAATATATTATTATTTTTTATTTTTTGTTATTTTGTACCAGACCGACGAACAGGAAATTGATTTTCCTATGTCGGATTACGTTGCAATATCTAATTACTCTGTAATGTAATTGTAATGTACTCTTACTCAGGAAATAAATTAACAATTAAAAATTAAAAAATATATTCTATTTATTGCGTGGTTTACCTAAAGGTTTTACATAGGTTTTGACAAATAAATTAATTTATATTTTTTTATAATATTTAATAATTTTTAGGTATAATTGTAAATTTGTGTAAGCTGGCTTGCGCTTAACAGTCCTTTAAAATAGAAACTAACAAAATGTAAAAGTAACTTTAAATAAACTTGCTTCGTTTGTTCAGCCAACATTTATTTCTTCAATAAAACGCTTTTTCAACAAAAATTAAGCAATACGTAGGTGCAAAAAAGAAGCGCTCTCTTTATCGAGCACAAATGGATATTCCAATCACACGAATCCTCCGCGAGCGACGCGTAAAATCCGCACTTCTAGGATCAATCTGACCATCACCGTGACCGCGGGAAAAAGAGAACCGTTCCCCGCACCCTGAAGTTAAATTCAGCGTCGATAAAACGTCGCTTGTACGGCCTTTGCTCTTTTATCGTTCGGATTTTCCTGGCAAAGAAAGAGAAAGAAAAATCCCGCTCTACGCGTGGATGGATTGCGGGACGCTTTGACAGACACGCTTGAAGCAGAGCAGAGGTACGTATCAAAGTGCTCTTAGACTAAATTTCCGCAAATTTGTGCTTTTGGAATGTATGAATTTTAATTCAGGAAAGTACTTTAACTGCGATGATGATACAATTAAATTGCACGTTCCTTTAATAAGAGTTTCTACGAAGTGATTATTGCGCTTTGAATTTACTATAAGTATACAATGCGCCTTTGGGATATTGTTGAAACGGTTGAAGTTGATTATTATACGACTGCATTTTGAGGAATAATCAAGAAACCTTCCCCAAAATGAGCAAAAGCAGATTTTCCGTCCCGCTAACTGGAAATGTTAATAAGTCTCTAAAGTCCTCCAAGTCATGCATGAAAGAGGCTGACACAACTCATTATCTCAATAATGAACTATATAATTCCATAACATATTCAACCTCCTAATTTACGAAGTCGTCCAATACCAGCCAGTAAATACTTCTCAAAATACAAGAATTTCAATAGGATTACCGACTATACTTTAGATGTTGTTATAAGAGATACTAGACGCAAGGGCAATAAACTCGGCACAAAACCGTTAATAAATTAAGCGGCACAAAGAAAATGGTGATTAACAGGAGGACGCGTCCTCGCGCCTATGCAGCCTCTCATTGTTTCTTTTAATTTCCTCTCGGCGGCAGTTGCACTTTTATCTCCTTTTTCGAGTCAAAAGCTGCTTTCCAGGAAATGAGAAAACACACACCAGGACGACGACCGGCATGCAAACTCCCGCGTGTAGATGTGCTGCACGCCCTGATAATCGCCTTTTTTATTGACTGTCACGCCTCTCTCGCGTGTTCATTGCTCTTTTTTACGGTTTTTTTGTTTTGAGGAAGTTATAGTTTTTTTTTGACGAGCCGACTTTCCGTGAAACGCAGTTGAGCTTGTGCGAACTTTTTGTCGATTGATCTCCGTTGGACTGGAATACCGATTCTTTTATTTTACATTTTAAACGTCCCATCAAACTGTTAAATTTTCAATGGAAATGTTGCTCTTGTTGAAAAGCGTTTCGGAAACAGTCTTTTTAAACAAAAGTAGAACGTCAGGAAGGGCAGAAATTTTTAAAAGGAACAGAAAAAACTCGCATTGTTTTAGGATGCACATGCTAATTTTGTATTTTCCGTAAAAAAATTTTACTTGAACTAGTTTTCTAGCCCGACGGCTCAAGGGTTTGTTATTTTAGAATCTCTTGTTTGCTTTCCATTTTCTCCCACACTTGATCGATAAAATATGTTGATGCTACGTTTGACAACATGATTATTTCCTTACCGATGCGAGGTGGAGCAAAAAACTTTTAAATCATACAAGCGCAATTGCTATCTTACGCGAACGAGAAAATTGATTCCAATCGATAAAAAATGTAATAAGCACAAAGTTGCACAAAAAGTATTTGAGAACCAATTAAAAAAAATTCATGAATGACAAATGCGCAAAGGATTTCAAAATTTTATAAATTTGACTCGATTTATTATTTGTACAACTACAATGCTTTAGACACTAGATACATAAATTACAAACAATTTAAACTTTTTTTGGAATGAAGCTTGTATAGATTTCTGTATTGCTATATTTTATTAATATTTATTTACTTTTTTTCAAGTTATTTAGAACCAGTAATTAAGGCAATAGCCGTAACCAGTATAATTAAGACAATAATAATTGTTAAAAGTCTAGTTCACTTACTTCTCAGTTATCAGACTAGAAACGCTTTTTATGTATCTCTATTAGAGCTAATTTTCCATTACGATCTTGAAGCGCAATACTAAATACTCACAATCACGGAGCTCAAAAAAAAAAAAAAAGAAAAAAAAAAACAAGTCCAATTATGCGGCATTTTTCCACCTTCCGTGAACTTCCTCATCACCGTTCCGCGAATCCGATGCTCCTTTACTCTTATCTCGAGCAAAAAGTCGCGACATCCTCGAGCGTGCATTTTTGCACCGGGAGACGTTCGCAACGGCAGCGGCGGCGGCGGCGGCGGCGTCTGGCAAAAAGGCAAATAAGCAAACACAAATATTTCCAGGCTCGCGGAAGTCCATTCTTTGGTCGGCGATGCCTTTCGCCGGTTCTTGGAACTGCAGAGAAGAGCCACGAGAGCGCCGGTTATGACTTCCCCTTTGTTTCAACCTGATTTCGCCGAGCTGCTACGGCTCTCCTTTTACGACGCCTTGTCTCCCTCTCCCTCTCTGTCTTTCTCAGTCTTTCTCTCTTGCTTGGATATCAGGCCTGTTTTAGCTAAGCCGCCTGGGGAGTTATGTAAGTGAAATTATCGCAGTGCTTGGTATTCCCCAAGGGGAGCAAGGATGAATTAGCAAATGAATTTCGGTTATGAAACGAGTTCCGCGCATTGATCGAGCGATAAGGTTCTCGATATGCTGGCAAGTTGAAATGTTTCGAAAAGAGCTCGTCTCTGTGCTCGAGCTTTAAAGTACGTTATTACTAAGTTCAGTAATCAATGCTAGGATGTTTTATCTTAAAAAATTGAATTTTTAAGCTTTAATACTGCGTCAGTTGTCGGTGATATTACTGAATAATTTGTTGCGACGCGATAATACAAGAAACTAAAGTATTTGTAAATAATGCAGCCGGTTGCAGCTAAAATATTCAGTTCATTATCATCGATCACCTTTTTCAACTCGCACAACCTGTTTCAAGCGAGCAATAATAATTATAATAATTGCATTCGGCAGAATTCATGAATTTCGGAAACGTTTATCTTTTTCTTAGTATCGCTTTTACTTTCTTTTTATCCCGAAAAGTCTTTACTTCTTTTTAAAATATTGCATGCTTTCAATGTTCATGCTTTTGTTCCATTGGTTTTTATTTGAAAATTATTAACCAGCTAAATAATAGTATTACGACTGCATGCTTTTGAAACCTGTAGCAAGTACTATAAATAGCTACGTGTAAATTGAATTATGGTATAGATACGTACTTTCAGTTCGAAATGTTTGGGAGAGCTTAGTTAATTAATAACTAACCAAACTAGCTTTAGTATAATGTCTGTTTGAAAGTTCATTTAGACTACAGTTGCAATGTATAGACTTGTATTAACGTAATTAATTTATCATTTTCACGTTTATCATTGCTACTTTTAAAACTAGGTAATATGCTTTATGACAACGTGTAATCATTATTACTCGAAAAGGACCAATCTCTTTAAAATGCTTTGATCATTGAAATCAATCAGATGAACCTATAGGTTCATTTTGCTTTGTACACAAAGTGAGATATTTCCTATATTGCATACCATCCAACCATTCGAGTATCAATTTCAAAGCTAATCAATAAACTTATACAAGAAAGCAGCGTAGTTTATTTAGACTCTCAGCACGTTGACCAACTTCAGCATTCACCTCTCCAGAAACTCTTGCAAAACAACTGCGCAGGAACGCGCGACGTGTTTTTAACCGCTCTCTCCACGTAATTAACCCATACATTAAAACGAAATGAAGGCATCGCTCGCTCGTCACTGGGCGAGCGAGAAACCCGGACTTTTTCACAAAGATCGAAGGAAAGAGGAACGAAAGGGGAGGAGAAGCCGCCAGCAAGGAAATTCCATCCAAAGTGGCGTCGATCCGCACGGCGCGGGCGTATTTATTTCCACTGGGAATTAAGCGAACTTCCTTGCGTCTCACGTCCGCCGCTCTCTTTTTCATTCTCTCGCTTTATCCCGCTTTTTGTGTTGGGAGAGGGGAGGGGGCTTTAGTTCCTCCGCGTTTCGTGCCATTTGTTATAAAAGCGCTACAGTATTACGTGATCCCCTTTCTTCTGGCTCTTCCTCGACTTTCCGATGCGCAGTTCGCAACAAGTATGCGTGCTGAATGCACTGCGATGAGAGGCATAAGTAGAAGCCATGGAGAAGGATTAAATGGGAAACTGGAAGATGGATTAGATTACAGCGCAGTGAAATGCAAATCGTGCCTTTGAGGGGTAATTGAGCTCCAAATAAAGCTGCAATGTTCTGAGAATTTTCTTCTGCTCGTTCTGGTTTTGTTCTTGGGTCGTTTAAAGTTTCATTATTAAAGGATTATGTCGACAGATAACAAAGAGTTCGTAGGTAACAGTTCGAAAAGCTTGAACCAATTATTAGTGGATACGATTAATTCGTTATTTTAAATTGCATTCAACACATTTTTATAGATTTTATTGAAATATTTTATTAAAACTTTCACCAAAAACTCACCTTCCACGCGAAAGTTAAAAAGAAATTCTTGAAAACCATCCTTTAACCGAAAAATCGATCCCTGCAAGATTTATCAGAAGCCATAAAACATCTCCCATCTGCGAGTTTAAAAATCGTCAAAGGCAGCTCGCCGAAAAGAAACTACGACTCGAAGCGAGGCACGTACGAGGAGACGAGCAAAACGACTGGCAGGGAGCGCCGCGAGGCGCACAAAGTGCCGAAAAGAAGACAAAACGAGGAAATCCTCAAAGAAACTGGCGGCGTCAACCCACCACGCGAGGATACGAAGGACACGGACAATTATACGTGTGTTGGTTAGGTCGAAAACTCGCCGAGTATAATGAGGAGCAAGGAGGGGTTGCTCGAGTTTGAAGAGGTAAGAGGAAGACGCTAATGGATTGCACTATCGGTAGACTGAAAGGGAGAAGACTGAATTAATATTGAAAGTCGGCCGCGAGGGAGGGAGCTTGTGGTTTTAAGATTTTTAAATGAAGATTAAATACTTTAACTGCTTTTTCGTATGATTATTGTGTATTACTGTTTGAAATACGGGACGTATATTAATGTATCTATGTTGTGCGGAATTAAATATGATCACATTTTGGTAATAATCGTAATAAAATTTGACCATAATAAAATACTGTATGCAATGCAGCAGATCATTTATTAAATCATAAAGCAGTAACGGTCACTTATCGATCATAAAATTGAAAGATTATATTGACAAAGCGAGTAAACAGCAAAGTGAATTTGACTTTAAAGTTGCATGTAATGCGAGCAATACGTCATAAATTTGCAATAAACTGATTGACGGATTATTTTGATCATGGATTATCAGCTCATAAAATAAACTACTACAAATACTCTCCAATAACAATTTTGTGGTCTTTTGCATATTAAACAAGCCGCAAAGTGCCTTTTTTGTTAATTGTATATTGAATTACTATCAATCGATAATATCTCACTATATTTATCGATTTATTACCGTGTAACGATTGATAATTCTAAAAAGGACTCATAGAATTCATAATAATTTAATGATATCATAAATAAAAAAGTATGTACAGCTAGTCATGTGAAAAGAACTAAAAAATATTTCACTTCGACAGGTGCACATATCCCAGTCATAGTGATAGACATGATTGCAGACATTACAATTTTACACCTTATAAAACTGTAATGTCTATCACTACTTTGCGATATATTTTAAACACAGTAAATAATATGAATACTATGAAATTTATACGAATCTACAGCATCACTAAAATAATGATTGATGTACAAATTAAACATTGGCGTCGCAAATAAACTTTTTTCAAAGAAAAATTCACTTAATATCAAGGATGTAAACGTCTAGCCATGATTTGGTACTCGGAGTAAAGGGGCTCTTCCGTTGTCCCGAAAGCGACCGTAAAAAAGAGAAGAGGCTTTAGCAGATTTTAGACTCGTAAGAATGAACTTGCAGACTTTACACGCTCGGCTTCTTTTCTCTCCCAAGTTTACTTTTCCACTGCATCTTCCCTTTATCCTTTTACCTCTTCGTGTCTTTCACTTTCCCTTACTAGCCCCTCTCCGCAAACTTTATTATTTGATAATAAGATTTATGAGATGCAAGGTGGAAGATTACTTACCACGAGCTTAAGGAAGTTCATTATTGGAATGTGAATTTTAACTGACAGATCTATTTTACTATCATTTAGAACAGAGTCGGCAAACTTACCTACAACAGAAAAAAATATAATTAGTAGTTTGTGAATTACTTTATTGTAGAAAAATTTCTTCTACAGTATATTTTTTAAAAATGAATCGAAAATAGAAATATTTTTCGTCAGAGTTTCCAAAGCATTTCCATACAATTATAAAATATGTCATTTTGCGGAAAACCTTATACAAATATATCAGTTTTAAAAATCACGTTTTTCAAATATTCCCTCTTCCTATAAAAATTCCGGAACGCGAGGGCGTCAAAAAGGAGCAAAAAAAAAGAAGGAGGGGGAGAAACGAGGAGACGCGGAAGTGACGGAGAGAAATACGTTCGCCGAGCGAGGCGAAAGCATAGGAACGCACGACAAATTTACAAACATTAGCATAAGGGCAGGACGAAGAGACGCGCGAGCGACGCATGTGCACATTCACTTTCGCGAGTGCATAATAATGCGGGAAGAGAGAACGAGTGAAGGGTACGTGTGCGTGTATATGCAAAACCGGAGGGCAAAGTGGATGGAGAACATCGATGGTACGGATAGATGTATGTGTTCAAATTTGTTTCGCCGACTTGCTATTTGTCAAATTCTTTCCGTTAGAATAAATTTGCCGCTTCTAAAAACGCGCTGAATAAATGTGAATAATAAGGAACGATGCTTTATGAGAATCTGAAGCACGAAACTAATCATGCCTAATTTTGGCTGCATAAATCAACTGTGAAATATATTTGGAAATAGGACATTGTTAAAATGGAAAATCTTATTAAGTAGGTAATTATAAAAGGATCATGCATTAGAAATCCCATTTCTAAACTCTTTGACAAAAATAACAATTAATATTTTATCTAGTTAAATCAAGATTTTGAGTCTAGAATGGTGTTAGGTCATAAAACTAAAGAAGAACATGACATATTATTTCCATTAAGGGACTGGTTACTTTCATTCCATCAGAGTTGCAAATCTGTAGCATTAATTTCACACATAATAATGATAATGCATCTATTATAATAACGATCCATTTATCATAGATGCATTATCGTTGTGATGAATTACCACAGACAAAGTGCTTATTGTTAATTTTCTCGAGAGTAGAAACGATAAACAATTCAGAAATGAAATGGGATTAATCTTTTTCTAGCTTTCAAAACTTATTTACAATAGGTATAATATATAGACTAACTAAAAAATTATACACCGTTAATTCTCGGAGTACGTTTATTATTCAAAGTTTCACTGAAAGGGCGTTAATGCTTGGTCTTTATGAATTGAAATAATATGAAAAATTTTAAGTTGCTATCTTTATGGAACGATATATCATTCAAATATTATGTTCTTATAACAGTGAATCAAGTCGAATTTCATATTAAAATTTCGACAATTAGTTCTGTATAAAATATTCAAACAACGTGTAGGTAGCGCAAAGCTAAGCAAACATCAAAACACGGATCTTCTCTGGTTTCTCCAGTTGCATTCTCGTGATCGCCAACTTACTTTTTCACAAAAAAAATCAACCACCACCATCCTAATCTAACCAGATGCCCATCTAAGGCTTCAGAAGCCAAAGTTCAGTGCAAACATTACCCTACATACCAGCAGCCCGTAGGTCAGGAACTACCATAGACCTGCACTATCTCCCTGATATATCCATTCTCGTCTCCACAGGAGGCCGACTACAGAAAGCAACAATCGCGGATAGTTATTGTTCGGGTGCATGCCTCCGCGTAATCCTCGCTCCTTTTTCCGATAAGAATCATCCTGTGAACCACCAACGGCAGGGGTATCAAGTTGCCCCTCAGATTGCATCGATATTCCAAGAGAGGCGCTATAGAGGAAGCGAACGTGAGGAGGATGTCGGTCTCTCTGTGTGCGTTGCTGCCCCTATGGTTACGTGCGGAAACTTGATATCTCGGAAAATTTGTTGGCTACAGGCGATTCCTTATGTGTACTTTCGTTGGCATTGTTACGGTTATCGAGGATGCTGTGAAGTGAGCTGAGGATAGTCCGGATTCGCGGCTTCGACAGACCCGGACGAGTTTTGCGGACCCGCATGTATTTGTAGCAGCCGGATGTTATATGACCCTCGTTTGTCAAGGGCTGCTGTGTTCGATTTGAATTTCTGGATGTTTAAGGATTTCTTTGGTGGGTGTGCAGGAGAACTTTGCCGGTACATCTGATTTATTGATCGCTTCGAAAATTGAATGCGTTTGCTTGCTTATTGAATGTACAATGTTCTTTGAACTAGTTTCAATTTAATAATTTAACATATCAACACTGCTCTTATTGATTAGCTAGCAAATTGTTCATTTAAGGGCTTTTTTATCGCTAGGCAATCCAATTAATTAATAATAATTTCTTTGTCACATAAATTTATTAGAAAGATATAATTTTTTATAATTTTGACACACCAAACTACGTAATTATTTTAATGCTTACGTAATGATTCAATTTGAAATAAGTAAATATTATATCTAGAACATTATGAGCCTGTAGTTTGCATTATGGGAGTGTAACGAAATCTTGAGAAAACTAACTTGATTCTAAATTTACGTTGATTTTCGTACATATTTTACATTTTGGATCTCCGAATAACATCAAAATAAAGATTTAGATAGAATTTGCTGACTTTCGTCAGCTTTACGTAATTGTACAAAATTATTTCGTTGAGTTTTAACTATATGCAAACATTAGACTCGTGAACATGAAATAAGCTCATTCGTGAACCTATATCCTCCAACTTTTTGAATAAACCTCTAAAATAACTCTCAGTCAGCGTTACCATACTATTACAATAAGCCCTGATTACCTAAAGCTTTGTAAAACCGATTTCCTGCGAAACGAAGTGGCCCTTCAATCGGATTTCTCGGAAAATCCACACGAGTTTGAAAAGCTCTCAAAAAACCTTTTCTCTTCCAATTCCGCACAAAGAATTAACGAGGTAAACGAAGCGAATTTAACCAAGTTAATAAGCTCTCGGTCAGCGGGAAAAATTGATTTGCACTCGAGAAACGTGTGTACACACGTACTGACCATAAAAAGCTCCGACCGGATGTTGAGCCCGGGGAATGTCGTCTCGCTTCCTGTTCTCTCTCTCGACTTCTCTTGCGACGCGGCGCGAACACACTTTCGCCTCGCTGCTGGGCAACGTGGGCTGGACTTTGCAGGTTCCCACTTTCCTTTCAGTCGCGCTGCTGCGAGATCAAAAATGTGTATTATACGGCTTTTCACCGCGCGACGTTAATTCAAGTGAGGGTTATGAAATTCGATTTTCTTCCTTTTGATCCGGCTTTTCGATATATTCTCACGTTATCGACTTTTTTTCCTCGAGCTTTGTTATTTTAGATGCAAGTTGAGATAGTATAAAATGCAAAAAGAATAGTTGTTTTCTTTTCTTCTTTTGCCTGGTGGGTGCTAATCGAAAAACCGATGGAGTCAATTTCCCGAGGAAAAAGAGAGATACACTTTCTTCGGGCTGTTTTTATTCCTTTATTTACACCTCGTGAAGTATACAATGTGTTGTTAAAAAAAGTTGTTTTACATACTTTATATCTTTTCTTTACTTACTTCACGTTTCTCTCAGAATAGTTTCTAACTATTTAAGTTTCTCTATATACATTTTTTGCATTGTAAAAATATAATGCATAAATTAAGAAATCTACTCTGATAAAAATTTATAGGGTAAACTCGTGAATAAATATTTAGATTATAAATTAGCCATTTTAACTATCATTGAGGTACATTCGTACACACCTCGATAAACTAATTAAAAAACCGAGAATTTTGTAAAAAATAATAAATAGTACAAGTACTGATTTATTTAAGTAAAAGCTTAGTTATACCGTGCAGCGAAGAAAATTTGCACTGATACAACTTGCAAACTTCTGCCGATGGTGAAGTTTGCGCTTCTCAAACTTTCGAGAGTTAAAGAGCAAAGTCAATCAGCGCTTTGAAGTTGAACTTAATGTTTTTATTGCAGGAGTCATTCAAGCGGAAAATAATAAAAATGCTTTATCAAATCAAAACTTAAGTTTTTTCACTAATTTAAAGACTAGATAAATACTTTATTATAATGCCATTAGTTTTTTTTTTTTTTCAAGAAAATTAGTTTTGAAATTCTTTATTGATCATTAAAAATTCGATTTGGCAAATAGATGAGCAGTGCTCTCTTATTGAATGAAATGGAAGGTACTTAGCTGGAGTCTGATTTATTCTGAGAACTGCAGTGGCAATAATTACAAACTCTTTCTTCGGCGAGGGTTGCCGTCTACACCTGCATTTACCTACAGACAGGCACCTTCCTAATTGTCACCCTAATTGCTACAAATTGCCAGTCTCGACGTCGCCGTGTCCACCGTCGTTTTTCTCCTGCTGTTTTATCAGCGCCACTGTCCTTTTCTTCTTATATCCGCCTGGCTACAACACGCCCATTTCGATATCTCGACTTCCGCTGATTCTCTTTTCGCGACCGAAGCGTAAGTGGTAGTTTCAGTTTCGCACTTTCGGTTCAGCCAAATTATTTTTTTTGCAATTAAATAGAGAATTAATTAAATCTCAATACTGTGTACTTGTTGGAATAATGGTTTAACGCATAATTTGTAAAATCTAGTAAATCATTTTTTAATATTTTAATATTTTTTATAATTTTATTGTTTAATATTTTTTAACATGTGTAAGGACACGTTCCAGTTCCTAAAATAAATATCAAATTAAAATACGCATGAGAATTGCCAAGGTATCACGATTCTCCGAAATCAAATCAAACCCTTATTACCATTCTTCATTTTATTTTGATGAATTTGTCTTGCCACATTGATAGCTCATATTTCATTTCGAGTTATTAATAGATGTAATACTTTTATTTTATTGCGTGTTAAAATTTGAATCTCATGAATGGAACGTGTTACAAGAATGGAAAATAAACAATCACAAAATCACCGCATTAAAAATACCCTATAGAAGTCAAATGCTCGTAAACGTGTCATTTGCTACATCAAACAATAGACAATAAAGTCAATAGGAACGAACTCGCAGGAGGCCAACCATAAATTATACGATAACAACAGCCTCGAATCAACGATCAAAACCGAACGACACCGTGATTAGTAACCAATCAATTTTATTCATACAGCGTGAAAAACAAAGCGCCTCCCTTTGTTCGTTACTCCTACGCGATATATCGTTGCCACGCTCGGAAAAAGTCATTCCTTTCCGAGACGCTAAAATTCAAACGTTTACCCAGTCAGCGCATTTTCAGTCCTGTGGCGCCAGTGCACACGACTGAAAAAGCACGGAATTATTGGTACAAACAATTTGCGCGCACAGCCTGTTGTCGCAGTGTCCACTCGACGGGCTACGTGATCCTTCCGTCACGGTTTGCCTTTCTACAATTTCTAAAATGAAATATTAGTTTTGTATTTTTACCGGCTGCGATTTCAGTTTCGAGCTGCGGTTTAACTAGCCTCCGAGTGGTTACTTTTTTTTGTTTTCGGTTCTCGTTTTTTTTTTTCAGAGGGAGCGTATGTTGATTTTAGTATTTACCTTTTGTGTCACAGCGGGTTTTAAAGGAAGTTTTTATTTGTTTGAAACCCGACGTTCACACGTAGCTTTTTGAAGAATGCTTTTTGAAGTTGAGGTAAACAATAGTGAATTTGAACGTCAACAAATAAAAAAATTGACCTGCTATTTCGATTCATTAATTATGAATTTCGCAAAGTTTATAATTGCCACAAAGTCGGCGATCTTAAAAATTTAATTACCGGGCTCGAGAGCTGTTCGTTTAAATTCTTTTATCAAACTTTAACCGATAAATTCATTCCTCCCGCAGCCCGACTCCCCCGTTAACTTATCCAACAACAATTAATCGATTCAGCGGTCTAAAAAATTAGGAAAAAAAAAAACCAGCGAGTAAACTCAATAACCTCTCATTCACTGCTTCCCCTCCCGACGGAATAATCCATACCGGTGGCGGCAGCAGGTCCAGCTCCACCCCTGCACATAACTCTCTTTCTCGCGGCTTCCTCCGGGGTGCATTCGTCTTTCGCGGATGAGCCAGCAGGCCATTATATCTACCCACACCTCTCTCTGTACTTGATTCACGCCGAACGAAAGCGGACGATGTATCGGCGGCGGCCGGATTCCGGCCTCTTCTTGCCAATAATTCCGGGAATGCCTGCGGGCCCTGCAATGCAGGCAGGTTCCGCGGAAATCGCTCCCGCTTTTTGAGCTCCGCTTTGGCTTTCTTCCCCTCTCTTTCTCGGCCGTTTAATTAAGAGGATGCAGCGGCCGGAGAGAAAGCTGAGCTCGCGGCCTTTTCGGTTTGAAGGGGCTGCGCTGGAAGTAACATGCGATTGGGAGGTTTAATTTGATACGGAGAACGAGGGTAACTTGAGTTACTGAGCAATGCTTTGTGGACGTGGAATACTGGAAAATTAAGTCGAGCCTTTTATTTGATTGGAATTTTTTTACGATTGATCAAATTCTTACGATTCACAAAGTTATTTTAATTTTTAGTATTTTTGCGGGTACCGCAAGAATAAAATAATCGTTTTTAAAATAATCATTTGTCAATAATAGTGGAAGATAATTTAATTTCGGAAATTCGTTGTTGCGTAATTGATACAAACTGAATTTTATGCTTATAAAACAATTGGATCGATTTTTTTATATTTATTCTACGTGCAAATAAACCGATTTTTTTTAGAGCACACATTTAAAGGGCAAAAAAGTGATTTATTTACACTGAAAACAAGAACAATTTTAGTTCTAGTGAATGTTTTGTTTCATAGGTGCTGGGATGGCAAAAACGTTGGACATGGCAATTATTTCAAACGCAAATTGCAAAAAAATAAAATGTCGACTCGCAAACGGATTCGACACGATAAAACTGCATGAAAAAGCCTTTGATTCTGATAAGGTAAAATCTTTTTAAAAGTTTCTTGTCCGTCTTTGCGCTGAGAGTTTTATCTTTCTTCAATCTGCTCCTGCTCCTTTTCCAACAACTCTCGTGCATTTCTTTCTTTCTAAACAAGAACAAGAGATTGAGGAGCTGCCGGCGGGAAAAAGAAGAACGAGAAGGAAAAGCAAGAAGCCTTTGGGGTTTCGCTGTGTTTTTCACCGTATCGCTGTGTTCGCGGCTTCTTTTGTCCTGCTGAAAGGATTTCAGACTTTAGGGAAAACAGGATGAATAAAATAATAAACAGATGTTCGCCCAGTAGCGGTTTTCTATTTCCTTCGTCAGTTTTTTTGTGTACCGATAATCTTCGTTATGTGTATTCTGAGGCGGATAAAAGAATTGAACGAATGTTACAATCAACCTTAAAAACTTACGTTTGTGTTAACATCAATTGAATTGTTAATATTTCTTTTATTGAAACTTTTAAATTTTGCATATTTTGTAGAAAAAAAAGAATTTTTTAATGTTTTATAAATTTCTTTTTTTTTCATATGACGTGTTTCAAAGTTATTGGATTAATGGTAGATCTCCGTATACTAGTACATTTATCTTAAACAATAAAACAACAGTAAAATCTAATAAAAATTAAAAAATAATCAGGAGAAACAATGAGGAAATATTTACAAGTAGCTGGTTTATTGGTTTAAACCGAAAAAAACATACTACAAAATTGAACGAAAATTTCAAAACCAGTCAGCAATGCAGTTTGGTAAGCAAACTCGATAAAAACCTTAAACAAATCAGAAATGCCTGCATTCTTCTTGTCGCGGAAACCGCCCTATACAAATATGGCAACGCAAATGCGACCATGAAAAAAGAATTGCGAGCTTGAGAGTAGAGGCTGGGCAAGCACAAAGTCTCCCGAGGGAGCGAAAGATATAGAAAGAGAGCTGGCACCGCGGCTAAAAGAAAAGAAAAGAAAGCGAGCGCAAAGCGACAGGCAGATATTCTCTTTTGAGTTCAGCTTCCCAAGCGGCAATTTTGCAATTTCGCTCTCTGCGGGCGTCGGCAATTGCGCCCGCAAACACCATCATACCGAGGAGAGAAAGACAGTTTAGGTTGGGCGCATCGCGTGCATACATTTCTATTTCGTGTCCTTAGGGTCAGCTCCGAGCATTTGGAGAAGCAGTAAAAGTTAAAGGCGAAATCGAGAGCTGGGAGAAGGCAGAGAGAGAGAGAGAGAGAGAGGAAGGGCAAGAAATTACGTTGCGTGACTCGCGCCTCCGTCTGTAGAGTTGCTGCAGCGGTTCTGTGGCAGAGGGAAGGCAAAAAGAGTTCGTGCTGGCTCTTGACCGAGAGATTCTTGCTTTCGTTCTTGTTATCGCTGGATCGCGAGCGTTTTGTAGATTGATTGCGCCGTGTGCGGCAAAGTGTTTTTTAATGTCGGCGTAATGAAATACAGGAAAGCCACACTATATTTCTGTTCGTTTTCAGTAAGTCACTTTTTTTTTCCTTCTTCATACAACTCTTATCTTTCAATCGATGTTTATGGAAACAATAATTAAGTCACTGTCCAATATTGGATAGATTTATTACAGTGAACATATGAAGGAATCGCGTATAAAGCAAAGACTGTAACAAATTGTTCAAAGTTTTAATGAAAATTTGTAAAATAAAGCTACACTATTAGAAATTTATCAAGTTTTCTGGCAAACACTTGTCTTCTAATTAAATTTTAAATTTGCATTGAAATTTAATAAACATTCTTAAATTTAAGACACGTATTTGCAAGAAAACTTCATATAACTTTAACAGTGATAATTATTAAATTACAGAAGTGAGAAATTACTCCTCTATCAGAGTGAAAAGGATTCACCAATTAATTAATTCGGAACTTTAATTATACTCGTATGCGAGTTGGATAATATACTGATCAATAAGTCTATTGAATATTTCCGACCCGTAAGTGCTCATTAACATTTCTTCTAATTGTACCATACTATATATACTATAATGATACTATTCCGGATCCTCTGAGATTTTTTATAAAATCAGTTTCAAAGAACGTTTTATAAATCAATTCACGTTCCTCTTCACTTCTTGAAGGGCAAGAGTCAAAAGATGTACTTGTATTCGTTTGCAAGCTTTCCAATATAAAGCCCGGCCAGGAAACGTAAAAAGGGGGAACTTTTAAAGAGTCCACACGGCGGAATAAAAAAGATGCCAGCCTCGTGGAAAGTAAAATGGCGGAAAGAAGTCGCTTCTGGTGGCGCAATAACAAGCAGACTACGAGACGAGCTGCGGCAAAGTGCGCCGAACGCGTCAAGAAGTAGAAATAACAGCGGGGGCAAACGACATGCGAGAGGCTCTCTCGAAAAGAGAACTTGCGGACAAATATATATAAAAGTCCTCTTTGCGCGTCCTCTCGACTGAGATAACGAGCTTCGAGAGGTTCCGTAATGATATCCCTTTGCATCGGTCATAAAGCTCGGAAAGCGGAAACTAGATGGACTTCCGTTTCTTTGCCAGAGATTCCCACTTTAATCGCACTGCTACTCCTTGGATGTCGTCAGGTATGGGGAGGTGCATTTTATCAGGTAGCGGATATCTTATTTGGATTTGCATCCTCTGTAGATGAATGCTTCGTTCAATCCTATATAAGCTACATTTGAAAGCATCTTATCTGCTAGGATGCTGTAGGAGTAATAGGATTGGTGGGAACACAACAAATAAGATTCAAATATTGAAGTTTTCTGATTTTAATATCTTCGGTAGAGTTGCTAGTTTGCAAACAAATTCGCTTATCGTAAGTAAATAATCTTTTAAATCCGTATTAAATTTAGTTCAAATTTAATTGCATTAAAAATCTATTAGTGCCCTAACCTTTATTTGAATTCACTATATTTTGATGATTAAATCAAGTTAATTAGAGACAGATTTCACATACAAGGCTAATCCGTTTTTCTATTTGCTCATCTCTTTGCGCGGTTCATGGCGGATCAGCAATTTTCCGATGAATGGCATTGCATTAAAGCGAAATAAAGAAGAAAATAATGAGCGCGGGGAAAAAAACTGAAAGAGCAGACCTGACAGTCCGTAAATCCGAACGAGTAAATCAAGTTTAAAGTAAATTAAAAGGAGACAATGCAAAAGGAAGGGAACTTCAGCTTTTTGCATCAGCTTCGTTGGAAACTTCATATTTATGAAAATCGTGCTTGTTTTCAAAGTTGTGATTCGAATAAATGAAAGAAAAATAGCCGGGGCAAGGAAATGAAGTACGTTAGAGGAGGATCTTCGTCGCGAATACCAAAGCTACGCGTAATATTCCAGCAATTTCCCAGCGTTCCACTTTTCCTTATCGGGTAAGATGGATTTTTTTTCACCTTCGTCTGATTCTCCCATTCTTCTTCGTTCTCGTCACCGTTGCATCTAACTGGGATTTATCGATCGAAGGACATTTTCATTCTAGTTCCCCTTCATCTTTCTCTCCCTCCGCTCTTCGCGAAAAGATTTTTTAGTACTTGTTTTCCTTGTAAAATGAGGTCGCAGGAGAGCAAATCCCCCCGCTCGTTTTTCAACCGTAAGCCCGAAAGTTACTTCCGGAAATTGTTAGGAAGAATAATATTAAACGCGCCCGGACACATTCATTAAGTAAATGTTGCTCTGAATTTATTAAGCGCGCTGTTCCTCCTACCGAAAGTACATTTGTACGCAAATAGAGAATTGCGAAATAGTTTTCACCCGGCAACCCCGCGACAACTTTCCACTGGGAGTTCCAAATCAGATCTGCTTACTAAACTGAAATAGGAGAAAAAAACTGACGCCCGTTGCAATCGCAACGGAAAATTCCTCGCGTTCCCCGGGCGACAGAATTGCAAAATTCCTCTATTAAATTTAATTTTCCAGCGTCGTGGCGAAGAATGCGATTACGCGAAAAAGCTGAAAGCGCGTAGGATATTAAATTATCCAGTGAGAAAAGATTGCGCGCCCTTTGGACACCTCCCGACCGCGGCGAGCCCGGGAGCTTTCTTGCGTGTTGATCGCGTTTGTTTTCCTTTTTTCGACTTTCCCGCGCGAATTCCCGCTGTGGCGCGAGACCTTACTTGACATATTCTGGAAATAAGTTCGCTGTTGGGAATGCGCTGTTGGGGATGGAATTTTTGGGGACTGCTAATGGTAAACTTTGTAAATTCCAGCTGCTCTCTACGTTATTGGATTAAAAAAGGTTCTGCTTGCAACTCTGGTCGTGTTGTCGTTTCTTTTAGCAATTTTAATAAAAAAAACCTTTAATATCATAGAGGTAAAGGGGTTTTTAACCCTTTGAAGCACACATTTTTCTATTTGAGATATTTCCGTGAAACTTAGTATATAGAGGTTTTTGATGGCGCTGATGATGAATCTGACATTAGATTTTCGAAATTCCATATCCAAGATGGCGGATTCAAGATGGCGGCTAATGATTTTCGCATTTTCGAAAATCTAATATCAGATCCGTATTCAATGCCCCCCAATAATCACATATATTGATTTAAAAAAAAGAAATTCTAAAAAGTCTCTTCAAAAATGAATTTTTCCAAAATACTCACTTTTTTGTATTTATTTGTTTATAAAACAATAACAATACATATTTATGTAAGTTGAATATTTTTACTATGTTCCCTGTCATTCTAGCTACCAATAAAATGCAAAAGACTTGACAGAAATCCGTTAATTACAGAATAAATAGCCAAAAAGTGATGAAATGTAAGTGGTCCTTTCAGAGACTACTATGCCACAAAGAATTAAATGAAGGTTTTGCTATGGTTATTCGCGAGTTTCTGATCTTTAAATTTATCAAGCATTAAAAATTAATCCGCCTATCTAAAAACATTAAAAATTAATCCGTCTGTCTAAAAACATTTTGTGATAAGAAACCTACCGTGATAATAATAAACTATATATTGTCATTATAGCAATATATTATTTTTTTATTAAGAGTTATTTATTATAGTGCTCTAGGATTGCTCCTCTTAAGCGCGGCTTTAACTACAATACTTATGTTTTGTTGTAGTATAATACAATTACAATTTTCCATATATGTATATAATACATATGTGTTAGTGAGTGTGTGCGTATGTGTGTATGTATGTTTTTTTGTGTGGGTGATAAGGGTTTATAAGAAATATATATGGCGTAACTATAATCCAATTGTTGAGCCAGTCAGAAATATTTCTCAATCTTGAAATTATAAAGTTTAAATGAAATTCTAATAAAAGAAATAGCCTTTTCAATCTAACATGAGTCTAACATATTACCAATGCGAAGTTTTAATTCATCATTTCCTAACTGAAAAATACTCTTTTCCACTGACCAATAAACAACTTTAATCCCGAAGCGAGGGAAACGGGGCACTAAAGCAGAAAAGAGAGCTTTCTCGATAAAGCGAAAGAAGAAAGAGTAAGCCAAGGCTGACAAGCGAAATACCGATCGTTGCCGCCGGGCTTCTAATGCCCGGCCGGTTTATTTAGCGGGGGCTTTGATTGGCCATTGCGGTCGCGGCGGGTCAAGCGAAGCCCGTGTAAATATCGTCTAATTGCTGCGCAGCCGGCGGATGGCAACTTCAATCCGAAGTGTCGATTCGCCCCGACTCTTACACCTTCCGCGGTCATCACCGCAGCTTCTCCTGACCTGAAACGCAACTTCCTTTACTCGCTATATTCTCGACGTCTCAATTAACCGAGCACTGCTGGCGCGATTCGCTTTCAATGGCCGGGGTTTTCTTGGCTGCGTTTACGAGAGATTTTTAGATTAAGCGGCAAGTGGTTTAGAGTATTCGAAGGGTCTTGAGGAAAATATTTTATATCTTTCGAAACTGTGAAGGAAATTCAGGGTTTTGTCTGAGCTTATTTACTGCATTCTATCATGTTTGGATTTTAACTAGATTCAATCTTTCAATATATTGTTTTATAAATTTCAATTTTATACCCAGAGAAGAATTTATTTATTTATATATTATCTGTTTCTAATAATAAAAATAATAAATAACAATAAATACTCTCGCACTTTGAATGTATTTTTATTTGATTTTTTATTATTTTTTATGTTATGATTTTTAATTTTTTGCAGCTGAAATAACCGCAATTTAATAAAAATATTAATTAATACTTCAAGCAGTTATAAAAAAGCACTTTCCTCCAGCAACACTTGTGCCCGATCACGTACCGGTGTTTGACATTTAAATTTTATGGAGATTGCGCATGAAATTTTGAAATGGAAAATTTTCTGAAACACCCCAATTGGAAATGCTAAGAGCTCTTGTACTGGATTTAATTTCAAATTCGGGCATTAGCTTTATCATCTTTATTCTTTCGTTAAATTTGCATTTTGTCCGAGTTGCACAATCAGAATAAACGTGCGGTCGATGTGACTCATTACTTTGGTAGATTCGCTTGGTTTGCGTATGAATACTGTAATGTGCATGCATTAAGGGAAAGAGGCTGCCTCTCAAAGAGATTCGTAAAGTGAATTTTGGCAGTGCCGGAATTGCACGCATCTACTTTTGCAAACTGAAATTCAGCTTTTAAACTGTCTTTTTCTTCGCGCCGAAAGCAACGCGTTATTTTGTGTTTTAATTGCAGATACTACTATATGAATAAAATATCATGCTTTTGGCTTACATTATATAAGGAAGATACAGTCGTTGAAAATCTCATGTACTCACCTGAAACAAAAAATAAAAAAACAATTTATTAGATAAATTTCATCTTTTTGGAAGACTCTGGAAGATAAATGAGTTAGAAGGAAAGACTTGTGGAAAGATAAATGAGTATTCACAGAAATAAGTCTTATAGCAATGTTGCACAAGTGAAATCCTTTTGAGAGTAATAACTTGCATATCCCGTTTACCTTTATCTCTGAATTATTATGAGTCTGTATAGACGCACGTATAAGTTTACAGAGCTTTAGAACTTCATCAGCAAAAGCTGGCCTTAATAGTTGCCTCTATGTTTTGACTTTAACCAAAGTACTCCAAAATGCTTGTAAATAATAACTACACCAACGATGATTAAACAAAACAATAACGTTCAACTGAAACGACTAACTAAGCCATAAAGTTTTCCCAACTAAAAAATGCCTCCCTTTCCTCGTGAGTTTTTCAATTTAATCGCGTATGATTCGAAAAAAATGGCCTTCCTCGCCGACAACATCAAAGACCACCAGCGCGCCATCCGTGCCCGTAAACTAAAGAGAATTTAGTCCTCCTCTCGTGCGCTCCCTTGGCGTGATATATACGATAGGCCATTACACATTCGCGCGCGAGTTCGCCGCAGACATCAGAGCCGAGAGAGGGATGGCGCTGCCGTAGCAACCGCACACAGCGAGATTACGTTATGTACACCCCCGTGTGTACGTCGGAGCCGGCCGAAAGAGAGAAAGTGCCAATACAATTTCATGCCGCATTCAGCCGTGCGCCAGCCGTTTGCAAACTTCCAGAGTCAATATATTTACACGCGTACACACGCGTCCTGGATACTAACCTATGCACGCGACATTACCGCTGCTCTCGGCTACCGGATGCTTTCTTCGAATGTATATCTGTTGCCATTTGGTTGTGAGATATTTAGAGGAGCGTAAATGCCTTTTGAGTCCTAAAAGTGAATCCAAGTGAATAGGATATCCAATTTACCTAGTCAGGTGCCATGGGTTCGGATGCTTTAAAATGGAGAAAAAAGCTCTTTGGGAATGCAAAGATAAAAATTTGTAGTCACTCGCTTTACGTCATAGTAATTTGAATTTTGCAAATGTTTGAACATGCACTTTTCATTATAGACTTACTTCTAAAAACGAACTTCAAAAAGAAAAATGCTAACGAATATTAACAAATGTTACTTCAAAAAGAGAGATGGTAGTAACTAGTCATTAATAAACCAAACATTTAGTGGTAACGCCCCCCTACTAATAATCGAGAAAGCCTGCTTAAATAAACTCAGAAACTCAGTTGATTACCGCTAACATCGTAGTTAGTTTACACATCCTTCCACAACTGTTCAACTTCAGATGCGTTAAGGAAGTTTACGTAGATCCCGCGAGAGAAAGTGATAGTAGTAAAAGTATAATCGTCTCGTGACAAATGTAAGACAAAGTTGAACCATAACTTGAGTCTTCACAATTTTAATCACTGCTTTGCCATATTTTTATATTATACACAAAAAGGAACCTGTCAAAAATCTCATTTATGTTACCAACATTAATCCTTTAATATTCTGTCGAAAAATTAATTAAATTTCATCAAACCCTTTTTTCTCCTCATTTTCATCCGGGCAACCCTATTGATCCCGATATTGAACTTCTCCAAAGCCTCGGGTCACGTTAGCGAGACTCGCTTCCTCAACAGAAGCGCACACTCATGCAGCAGCCAAAGTAAGTACGCAAGTACATAATTACGTCGGTAGAGAGGCGAGCTGAGAGGCAGAGATAGAGAGATAAAGGCTAAGAGATAAACGCCAGTTTGCACGCGGCTAGGTGTTCGTAAAACCGCTCGCCTGTTATTAAGCGTGCAGCTGATGCCTTCCTTCGGGGTGGCTGCGTATTACACTCTGCACACACGTGTGGCCAGCAGTTGTGGCATCGATGAAAAACTGAGAGACGGAGATGAAAGAAGGAGACAGAGATAAAAAGGAGGGTTGGCTGGCGAGTAATAGTGTCGTGTGCAGCGGTACTAATGAGATAGGAAGAAGCGTAAAGTATGAGATGCTTTCGAATATTACGTTCTTCGTAATCAAAGTTTGAAGAAATCGGCAAATTGGATGATTGATTAGTTTTAATTTCTGGAACTGTATCATCGTTATGTCAGAAAACAATTTTATCAATATCCGTTTAATCTAGAAAGTTTTTATTTTGAGTATCAATATAAGCTGTCGATGACCTTTCATTCAATAATAGATAAGAATTTCAAGAAGTATTCATTAAAGTAATCTCAAAAAGTTGACCGAAAATCTTTGAAGCAACTGGGAACTTTATCACAATTCAGAAGTCTTATTTTACTTTTCGTTAAAATTAACTGAGAAGTTATTACTTAGACTGTGCAGAGTCAGTGTGATTCTTAAATTACTATTATCGATCAACGTCTAAATTACATTAATTTGTAATAATTGACACAAACCGTTACCTTTCAAATTAACTATTATTTTATGCAGATGATTCATATTATTAACAATTGGGGCAATCAATGCATTATCACTTTATTATTCATTGTACTCTCAGTAACTAATAAGGTACAGGAACAGCTTAACTTTACATAGTTTAAATGTTGCGCAAATTCTAAAATTAAAATAAATCAATCCCCTTAAGTCAGCATCCTCAAACCATTAAGCTCGTTAAAAGTAATCAGAAAGCTTAGCACTTCTCATTGCAATTCAAATCTCTCCTGGTCATGTGTCAACGAGTCAAGCCTCCACTGTTCAAGCTCGTTCTCGCGCAGGAAATCCCTTAAAGCACGTTCCCGAGGGTCTAAAACCCACCTAGCAGCACGTCCACCTAATTTGCGAAAATCTTATCAAACCAGCGTAAGCCGCTCTTAATTATTTCTGCGGTGCCCCCGACGCGAACGAGGCATTGATCCCACAGCCGCAGAAGGGACGTCCGGCTCACGTCCGCCCCTGGAAGGGGGATTATTGCCATCTCCGCGGCCGGGCATCAAAAGCGGCGGCCATGATGTTGACGTGATCTCGCGGAGACTCGCCGCGTGGTTTTGGGGTTATCTCTCTCGAAATACTGAAAGCGGCGTTACTGCTGGTCTACCCCCAAAATCCGCTTGCCGGCACGCAACGAGCCGCGTGCATGGAACGGCGGCGCATTGCGAGAAAGCGCGCTTAATCTCGATTAAGTAGGGCCGACGGTGCTTGCCGCGGGATGGACCAAAGCGTTGCACCTGCTCACTAACTATACCGCCGGCAAGCCGCTTTACGTAGCGGATTTAGACGGGGAGGACCAGGGAAATCGAAGAGATCAAGCAGTTTTAATTTGGGGATCTGGATTATTGCGTTGGATTTTCAGGGATTGTGAAAAATGCAATTGTTGTTAGTGTGTGCAAATTAACGCTTTCTTTTAAAGGAGGTAGAAAATTTAATCTTATTTTCTGAAAAATTGGTGGTTTATTTTAGTTCAAATATTATTGTATTACTGGAGCATCAAGGATAAAAATCTAGGATATAAAATCTGTCAAGTTAACTTTGATACAATTAATAGTCTTGAATTTTCTTGCCAAATCACCATTTTCCTGAATAAATTATACTTTTCAGATTTTAATCACATATTGCGTGTTATGATGAACTGTAGCAAATGTAACCTAATTTTACAAAGATCTCAAATTTAATTACGTTTTAAAGTTGTGATTAAATCATCAATCAAATAGTATTCGCTCGTTATTCTGCGAAGCAACGTTCACATATTTTGAGATTGGATTAGAGTTAATGGAAAACCGAATTTGCACTCTGTCACTATAACTTGCAGTGTTCTGGGATTTATAGGGTATACACAGATTTGATTACCTAGTATGCCGAAAATATGAATAGAAAAGACCCAGTTTTTAAGCCACGCGTAAATCTATAAGTGGAAAACGGCTTTGATTAAAAAATATTTTTTTTTACAATTTTGAGCAAACTATTTTTAGTGCGCCTCCAATAATTTTAGAATAAAAAAGCACTGAAAAAAAGTATTGCACAAATCTTTTAAATATTCTCCAACCGGTGTTATGAGAAAGTTTAAGGTTTAAGCTTCAAACCAAAAATAAAATCTGTGAATATCAATTTCTTAATCTTATTTTATTAAACTGAAATAAAAATTTTTTTATGTGCTACCAGAATTCTATTCGCAATACATCTCAATTAGCTAATGATAATTTTCAACTGCGATAATACTAATTTAATGGCTTATTATATTAATCTCCCAGCAATCTATTATATCAAAGCAAACTCATTTCCGACTGACAAATATCTCTCATTTTCCCTCGGAGATAAAATATAAGAGAAGAGAGCCGTACAGATAAATCCTCGTTGATTAAAACGTTCGGTCGGCAATGTTTAATCTCTCGCCGATAGCCAGCGACGAAAAATCACCGTATTTGCCCGCAATAGCTGATGTTTTTTCAAATCCGTGCTCTCGTTTTTTTTTCCAAATTTCTTTTCTAGCCGGGAAAACGCTATATACGACATGAAATTTTTAATATTTGTTGCCCCGCAGACATAAGCCATTTTGATTCCGTTCTAAGCCGCGTTTTAGCCTCTTTCCTGTTATATCTGTTTCGTGCGAGATTACGAGGAGTAACATCGCTTGTAGCACAACCAGAATATTTTTTCCATATTGACGTTCCGTAAAAATAATTTAAATTTTTTTTTCGATAGTGTCGTTTTCAGCAAATAACGAATACGTTTCGACTGACGGTAGAAGTTCTTGTTTTTTATATGACTGCATTGAATATTAAACATTCTCAAAATGACTGTTGCAAAACTTAAAATATTGCTGGTAGGTTATTTTACATTTGTTTGTTGGTTCAATTTTTGGCTACGAATATTTATAAATCTTTGTGAAAACTGTTATGGGGTACTAAAAACTTAAACGTTGAATAATAAATTAACTAACCTATATATTAATCATGATTTCATACTATTACAGAGCTCGTTTAATTATGAAAACAATTCTAACATATCAGTACAGTTTAAATTAATCCATTAAAGAAACTTTGATCGAAACTGCTTGGAATCATCTTAGTTGGCAATAGTTAAATCGGCTGGAGTAGCTAACTTTGGCTAATGAGATATCCTTCATCGAAAATCATCTGCAGGAGTTTCTAAATACCTATTTTTTAAAAAAAGAACCTTTCAAAATGAAAAATTTACTAATCAATTTATCCAATTTCCTCATTTGTAAGTATACGTGTCACTTATCATCAGTTTGAAAAACAAATTCTAAGAAAATAATCCAGTTTTAGCCCATAAATAAAACGATCTTTTCAGTATCTGATATCCAGATACTATCTAATTGTCAACAATAGTCATCTATCACTGCAGTATAAGAATTGTGTTAAAAATTGGTCACGACTAGGTCGATCTACCAGAGGATCAAAAATCCTCTTACTAAGGTACTTAGCAAAACTCTCTAAAGCACATAATCCGAGATCCAAATGCTGCGCGAGGCGAGGTGGGAGGAAAAACGGAGTCCAGGGGACACGTCGGGAAACGAGGCGTTACGGGCGCATCACGCGGGGG
>UCOM01000878.1:0-57624 GCA_900474385.1 Ormyrus pomaceus
AGAAGTAAATAGTGGTACGGGTGCCGCGTCGTCTGCTTCTCAAACTCGCCTCCGCGGCACTACCGTGCCACTGGATATCTTTTGAACTAATACGTTTCATAAGCAGAAAAACTATACAGTTCTGAAAATGTAAAAGATCTACCTTTTCCCAAAATTTCAAGTAATTAAAAGTCTTTTTACTCCCGTAATCGTTTCCTCTAGAAAACTCATTATTTTCGGTTATCAGCTTTTTATTCAAAAACTAATTGACAAAATGGCTTGAAATTTTTGCAGATTATAGCTATATATATTCTTAATTACCAAAAATTTTTTCAAAGCAGTTGCTAATTTAATTTAAGAATTATAATCTTCTTTAAAAAAAAAACGCGTCTTTATTAAAAACAAAAAAACCATAAGAGCTAGAGTAACTTTTTTTCTCTGAAATTATGGGTATTTTTATGCTCTTTAAATTTGCCTTTGTTCGATTCAAATATCTCAATCCTATCATTAAAAAAAATTAAAATTAAATTTTTCAAAAATCGAAATTTTGCGATAAAACAAAAACAAATAAGCTAAACAAAAAAAGATTTTTTTTTCGCTATCACAAAAGAAAAGCAAAAAAAATGAGCCGTGAAGGATAAAAATCCGTTCAGTAGAAGCTGAGATCAGGCGTACACACACACACACACACACACACATCCATACAGACATTTTTCAAAAATCATTTATTCTTGTTCGTGACACCTTAAAATACAATTATAACCGATTTTTCGAACAACTCCAAAAATTACTATCATAAAGCTTCCTCTAGGAGGAAGCAAAATGAATAAATTAAAAATGAATTAATAAATAGTATTAAATAAAATTTTTTAAGTTTTCATTTATTATTAAATTTAATATGCAGTACTTACATCTCAATTTTTAAATTAATTAAAACGGCATATTGGGGGTAGGCGCGCATAAGTTTCAATTAAAAATGTAAACATTCCGTTTTATATTTATGACTCAATTTTAATTACTTATTTTCAGATCGCTTCTAATAAAGGTTCCAGATAAACGTATGGGTTGGAATCAAGGGCGATCGTATTATATAGGACCGTATGAATTAACAGATAATGTAATTGAAGAAACTTATTTGGAGTTCCTACAAAGCGATCTCCCGGAGTTACTGGATGGTATGTTTACTCGCGATGAGCAAGATCGAATGATCTTTCTCCACGATGGTGCGCAACCACACTACGCGGTAAACGTCAGAAATCATCTCGATCATGTTTATCACGGGCGAGTTATTGGTCGGGCGGTAAATAGAGGAGACCGAACTATTTTCGACTTACCGACTGGCAAGAGAAAATAAAAAATCTTTAAAAATAAATGATCTGAAAATTATTATGAATAAAATTATTTGTGATAAAGAATCTGATAAATATGGAAATGATACAGTAGCTGTGGATCGTCCCTTCACATCGAATAAGGTTGATAGGTTCAGATCAGTTATACATAGAAGGAAAAACATGCAGAATGGAACTGGCAGCTTTTCTAAAGTATCAGAAATTCTTCATACCTGAAGACATTTCAAAATATAAAGTGGATATGAAGATTTATTTATTGTCATTAAAGATAGATTATAAATAAATTTTGGAGTTAAAAAAAAGAAATATTTATATTGTAGGAGGCCGGAGAAGGCCAGACATTTCGTCTTATGGTTGCTGGTCAAGACTCATCAGTGACTGACAATTGACAACAGGGGAACTATTATATGTAAAGAAACAGAAACAAATCGGATCGATTGAACAACAGAAAAACAAAGAAATTTAGACAAAAAGAAGATATTAAAAACAAATCAATTTTGTTGGTTTTCAATTGAGGACAAGAAAAATATACCATAATGTAATATTAAAAAATGCCGGAAGAGAAATTTTAATTTTTGGAAAAGATAAGCAAACAAGAAGAAAAGCATTCTTAAAAAAATTAAAATTATTGGAAGAAGATTTACATCAATTAATAAATATAACAGACTTTGAGGATGAATTCAAGCTTGGAAACTTTAAAAAGATATGATCAATTATACGGTTTAATAGTGAAGAAATTTTAATAAAATATCAATCTATTAAAAAATTAATAGTGAAGAAATTTTAATAAAATACCAATCTATTAAAAAATTAATAAAAAATTATTAAACAAATGATACTTGTAAAAAATCGATTGAATTATCGATTTTCTATTTAGGTTAAGTTTACAAACAGATTTTTTGTTCGATATAATCAAGAAACTCGTTTAATGTATCAAAAAATATTATATATATTTTAGAGTGCCCCAAGCACCTTGAGTACCGTCACTGAATCCGATAACTAATATCACAGAGCTTCGACTAGTTCGCTAGGGAGCAAGGTAAAACCCCGCTACGCCACCTAGCGAACAGTCGGGCGGACACCTATAAGCGCTTAAGGCTCCGCAATATTAGTAGGTACAAAAACGATTTTATATCTAATATTTACATTAAAATTTAATAATTAGTAACTAATTTTTGTCGTCACTTGATTTGAAAGCTTTGCTTTGGTTACAGCATTATCTCTTTAAGGATAAAATACTTATATTAATTTTAAGATTTGCAAAACTTTTATAAATGAAACAGTGTTTAAGTAAATTTAAATTGTTGATTCGATAAATATTATTTAGCGAATAAATCAAGAATACTAATACTTATATTTATAATAACATTTTAATTTACATACATAAGAGTTTATAAAAGAATGGGAATAAAGAGGGATGAAAAAAGGAATAATTTACAAATCAAATGCCGAGCGAAAGTGAAAAGTAAATGGAAAAGAAAATAGGTCGCTAGGGAGAAAAAATCTTTGGGAGCATCGTAACTGCCTAGAGGTGTATATTTATGATGTCATAACCAAATTTTCGATAACTTCCTTGTTTCTTTAAACTGATTTATATGTATATGTATACCTGGAAAGATCGTGTGTGTTAATCGGACGCAGCAATGCAGCCAGAGGCAAAAAAGCCCTCCTGGGGGCCGGGTGTCGGGAAGTATTTATCATAGCTTTTCTGAAATAGAATGAGCAAATTAGAACGTTTAAATCATGTTTATGATTATCTTCCAAGATACGATGCTTATATAAGTGAACTAATTTTATGTTATGGATTTAAATATAAAATATATTTATTCAAGTAAAGGAATAACAACTATTAACAAATCATTGTACAGGTGATGCAAGATAGGATATTATTTAATAAAATGTCAAACATACTTTTTCTACATGAATGTAGTAAAAGTATAAACAACATTGTTTTTAAAAAATTAATTGTCTGCTTATTTATTTAGTTATTTATTTGAGTAACCTTTATTTAGTGCTTTAGAATTTGGACTCCTTTATATAAAGTGTGGATTTCTATAACAATTTTCGAATTATAATTGAAAAACTACATCAATTCACTTTTATAAATTTACTTTTATAAATTTTTTGAATGCAGTCATTAACATTAACATTTAATTAAGGATAGTTACACTTAAGAAAAAATAAAAAATAAAACCGATTAATAGTAATTGATTAATAAATGAATGAATGTTGGAAGAAGATGTTTTATCAGTATACATATAATAAGAAAATGTTAATTATTCAGCGTATCATAAATATGTATAAAGGTTGCATGATATCATACTTAAACTTTTAGAGATTTAATAAAGTTTTCATAGCAATATATACTGCAGGACCAAAAGAATTTGAAACTTCTCTGGTTACTTAAGGAAATTATGAAATTAAGATGTTAATTTAGATTCATCTTTATAAAGTTCGTATACATAACTTTCGCTTGCTAAAACATTACATAATTTTTTTAAGAGCGCAACGTTCATAAAAACTGAGGGCTAAATTTGGAAGTATGTACAGCAATCTAATATGCTGGACATTAATGGAGTAAATGCTAGTGATTCATTAAATTTGAAATTTTAAATAATTAAATAACTTTTACTGGTTATTAATTGATGTGTTTTTTACTTTGTTCTTAATATTACTATAAACGATAACTGATGCTTATTTAGTTTAGTTATTTCTAAATTAATATTACATTCATTAAAATAAAATTTTTCCACCCTATCGAGTTCTTTAAGAAAAAAGTACTACTATAATATTAGAGGAAATTTTTGTAATTTGATTTAAGAATTTTCCTTTTAAACTAATCCATTTTGATCTTCTTTTTAAATTGAAAAATTCTACTTCAGGAAAAAATTTTCAAAAAACGCACCTATGTCGGTCTAATTGAAACGTGCTCATTTCAAAGAACGTGTTGTTTCTGCTTAAATGTCTTTCTCTTTTCGACAATTTCCTGCGCTTGAAGAGAAGCTCTTTTTAAACCTGCTTGACATATTTTAAGAAAATGTTGATTCTGGCGCTTTTTCATAAGTTTCTTAATATCAAGGCGCCATTAAGCCAATCGCGGCTCATTATCTCGCTAATATGAAGCCGCCGGTGAATGCAAAGCTCCGGAATAATAACAAACAATCCGAAGTTCCAGTGCGCGTTAAAATTCCGTAAATTGTCAATTTTCGCCGCGACAATAATCATAATGAGAGCGCGCCCAAGGGTGGGTGTGTAATAAACGAGCCTCGTTTCCTTGCCGGGAGCATAAGGGAAAATGCGGGCTTAAGCTCGTTCGCAAGAAGAGCGCGAAGTTGCGCGCGAGGCCGCGAAAAAGTGCTTTACTTAAGTCGAGAATTGTCTTGGCCTACTTTGAGTTAAGTGTGTACGCGGCTTTCCTCTTTGTCTTTCGGCCCCAATTATTGCCCCACTAGCCGCAGCATCCGTGAGAAGTCAATGCCACTTTCAGTTTTTCGCTGCTTTTGCACATTGTTTGGGTGGCTCTTTAACCTCAATCGAAGAAATACTAAATGTCGTTCAACAATTTTTTCCTAATATTTGAAAGGTGATTAATTTTTTATATTTTTATATGTATACTATGTTAATAATATTTATAAATTAAATATCTTTCATTAACTCAAATAAGTAATTAAATTATAAAGTAACTTTAAATTGTGACTTTTCGGACCACTAACTCGCAAGTCACTTGCTGTAATACTAATAAGCCACGGTCATTTTTTCTACATATTATAATTGCACATTCTATTAATAAAAAATTTTTTTTTTTTAATTTTATTAGAAGTTTCGAAAATATAACGTACTTAACCCAATTACATTAAAAAATAAAATACACCGTCATTCCACTTGTTATTTTAAAATACCCTGCAATAGTAAAGATTGGAGTGGAAAATATGTTTCAAATGCTTTATGCTTAGCAGAAAAAGTTTTCAAATACGCAATTTACTATGTAGTGCCGATAAGTGAAAAAGTTTTCGCATCGAAAGATCTTTTCAGCTCAATGGAATGAGAAAAAAGATCTGATTCTGCAAAAATCGCCAGAATACTTCTCATTTTATCGGGTATAACAATATTTTCTCCCCCTCCATGCCTATATATGTAAACGTTTAAAATTCGATCGCGCCTTGAGCGTGGCGACTCAGGAAAAAGATTCCGTCGGTCGCTCATTTCCCTGAATGTATTTTCGTGCCGGAGGGATGAAGAGAGAAAGAGAGAATTTCTTTCATACAGCCCCCAAGAGTAGATACATATCCCGTCATCCAATTTAATCCTGTCAGAGCGCTTCGATATTTGATTTTTGCTTGCCGTAGAAAAACGAGGTTTATCCTAAAAAAGGAGATGAGCTTTTATTACAAAGCAGAGATCCCCAAGCTTTAATCTAGTATGGTTTTTTTTTACTTTTCCTTTATTTTCTTTTTTCTTTCTTGATACCTGTTTTCCTCGCAGCGAGACTTTTTTTAGCTTTTTTTCTCTACGTAAAAGCGTTTGTCTCACTTAACTGGGATACCGTAGTGTGAAAACATAAATCAAAAGGCTCACTTATATTAAGATCATACTCAGATTTACTTGGACTAAAATTTAAATGTTACTATAAAAGGCGTAAAACTCGCAATGCGCGGAACCGGAATGGACATAAACACGAGTTTTCATCTTGGCTTTAATATGTACTCATGTCGCTTTGTAAAAATGAATAAGTGAAATTAGTCCATATACACTTATTCTAAGTTAAAAGTCTTTCACTTTGGAAGACTTATTATTATAAACACTTATTCTACGTTAATTTCACTTATTCACTTTTAGAGAGGATCCTCTATGTAAAAGCCACGTTTTATATCTAATTCAGTTCTGCGAAAAAGAATGATAAATGTAATTGGAAAAGGGAAGAGAGGCTTTGGGGATATGAAAGTGAATGCAATATAATTGTGTTCTTTTCAATTAACTCGCCATTCTTTCCGGATAATAGAGATTTAAAGCATGCCTTTTTCAGTAACAGATAGAGGAGATTGTAAAGACCCTCTTATGAATACTTTGAAGAAAGTGTAGATTAATTTTAAACTTTATGCATAATCGTTTAGAATGAAAATTTGTCTTTTGAAAAAAGTACACTCACCAAACTAAAAATCAAAGAGCTTCATTAAAAAGAGCGCTTTTTCGCTTTCGTGCACTTTTAAGCAAAAATTTTCCGCCCTTTTCGCCCAAACTCATTCTTTCAATTTCTTCCCACTCTTTTCCGCGAGACGCTCTGTAACTATTTCGCGAGGCGTCCGTCCTTTTCGCCTCTCTCTCTCTCTCTCTCTCTTCGGCCGCATATTCGCTCATTTTCAATTTCTCCTCTTCGTCGTCGCTGGGCTTGCGCGCGTCGCTTTTCCTCTCTCCCTCTGCTGGCGGAGCACCGCCGCAGCTCGGCTCTCGGTCGTTTATATAAAAGCCGGCGAGTCCGAGGCGTGGGGCTTCATTTGTTGCGCGAAAGCTTCGTCGGTGGAGCAGCGAGAGCTTGAGATTTGTTAGTATTTTCGTTGGCCGATTCTCCGGAGCGGCAGCGGCGCAGCTGTGCGCGTCGCCGACGCACCGTAAACCTCATATAGCCCGTCTCATCTGTTATTCCGCGAAACTCGCACGTGCACCGTGTATTTTAGTTTTTCTTTCGTTTCTGTTTTCGTGCGAGTTTTTTTGCTCGATTGTCCGGCGAGCGTGTAGTGCTGCGCTTTGAGAGAGGAAAAGAGTTCGTGTTTCGGCGAGGACTGTGTTGATTGAAACAATCGTTCGATCATTGTTCAGTGTTATTTCTGTTTGCATAAAAGCGTTAAATTGAATATCGTTAGTTCTCGAATTCAAGTTGTCAGAGCACTTTTTGAAACAAGAATAATTGGTTCGTATTTATTTTCCTTTTAACTTTTTACAAAGTGAGCGAAAATTTAATAATTAACAAAGTAAAATTTTTAAAAGCACTTCATTCAATTACTCGAAAATTTTAAGGGTCACCAAGTTAATTATCGATGCGATAAGTGCATATTATCAGTGCATAAAAAGCAACTTTTACTCTCGGGTTATGCAATACTTAACTGAATTTGTGAGGTTGCCATGCGAAAAATTTTTGATGAACACCACCAGCAATACATTTTAACCTGTTATTATTAATTTACATGTGAAACTAGATCAAACGTTCGCTGTGCGGTCGGAAATTTGTTTGCACGAGCTTTTCATTTCTAAATCATCTCTGAATCATTAAAGCAAATAAATGGTTCGTTTCGAGCAATCAACTATCAAATAAAATGCCAATAAATGGATTTTATATATAGTTGTTGTCTTAAGCGTAAAAGATTCAAAGATATAAAAAATATCATGAATAATAAAATGCTTTTTTTAAATTTTTTATATTTATTTTTAGAAATTTTTGTTTACTGCGTCAAAAAAATTGAATTTATCTTCGCGCTTGTACAATTTAGTACAGAACTAAGTCAGTAAAAATTTACAATGGACTGCACAAAGTGCTTACAAAGCTAGCATGTTTCATTGTCGTTTCTCGCGCTTACAACAAGTAATTTGATTGGAGTAGTATGAATGCATCTAGAACAGATTAAGGAATTCAAATCACTCGTACTTGCTTTAATGATATTATCAGACGTAATTGTATACTACCGTATCATGCGTCTAAGCTTTTGTACTCTCGTTCGATGTAGTGAATAGATATAAAACGTGTTTTCACTACTTTCTTTACGCGTGTAAAATGAATTATTAGATACAGAATTTTAATCTTCTATAGCAATCTACTTTAATAACAATTAGTCCAAGTGTTAAAAAAACTCAGTCAAATAAAAATAACAATTTCTAAAAGAATGTCGTTACAGTATTTTTTAAATTAATTTACTTAAGGAGATATGTATGAGTTTAGTCAGACTGTGTGTCTAGTTGTATTTAATGTAGGTATACCAATCTTATTTGATAATATAAACTGA
The DNA here is from genome assembly GCA_900474385.1 of Ormyrus pomaceus. Taxonomy (NCBI): domain Eukaryota; kingdom Metazoa; phylum Arthropoda; class Insecta; order Hymenoptera; family Ormyridae; genus Ormyrus; species Ormyrus pomaceus. The sequence goes on from UCOM01000878.1 coordinate 8,321, forward strand.
TTATATCTACTTTTTACTGTAAAAAACATCACTTAAAACAATATAATTCGAGGTGATAAATCGCTGAGTTGGTCACAAATTTATTATGCAGCGTATTTTAAAGTTTCTTAAACTTATTATTCAATTTGTTGAGCATGATTTATTACGCTCTAATAAAGAATCGTACGTCCAGCTTTAAATAAAAATGATGATTATTTAATTAGTAGTACTATTTTTTCAAACTGAATGTTCATATATTTATAAATTTATCGTAATGACAATATTATTTAGTTTTATAACGTTACGTGAATTCTTTTATTGAAGCTTTTTCACTTTCCAAGTTACTTCTTTGCACCGAAGCTTCAATAATTTTAGGAACATGACCTAAACTATATGATCCCATTATTATCGATACCACAATATTTTATCAAATGCTTAAATATTTGAATAGAAATAATTCTTTCGATTCGCTTATTGCGAATGTCAACAAATGAAAGAGTTTATCGGAAAAATGCCCGAGCTATTTATACGAGATAAACGGAACCCTCGTCCGCAAAGCGGAAAGAAAGCAAGCACCGGCGAAGCATCTAACGCAGGCCTCTTTGTTATCTTTCCAGTTGGCAGACGGCGCGCTGACGGAATGGCCGCGAGCGAGGCTCTCGAGTCGCGGTGCGCATAGGATGAAGCTGGGCCGACCTTGAGAGCGATCCTCTACTCGGGGCAAGAGAGAGAAAGAGAGAGGAGGCGCCCGAAGGTCAGGAGAATCGAGGGGAGCCTCAGAGGATGGACGGGCCAGCCGGATGCTGAACGGGGAAGCCGTTCATGCGGTCTGGCGAAGGCCGCCGCCGCGGCACTGACCAACGGACGAGCCGAGGCAGCTAGCCGAGCGAGGGGCGGCACCGTGTGGCGAAGGAGACGCGGCCCATTCCCGGTCCGCCGACCTGGCGGCATGGTCCTTTGGGCCACTATACTCATCCTTCAAGGGGCCAGTCTCGTGGGTAAGTACGATCGCGGTCATGTTAGAGGATAATCGTGCGCCGATCGATTTTTGCCGAAAATTTTCCAACCAGTTTCTAAGAATAGCATTTATTTTATCCTGAAAGTTAATATTGGTCGATTTGCAAGAATCGATTCTATTAGGGAAAAAAGAGAAACTAAAAAAGTGCATTACAAAATAATTCAGTATGCTTAAATTTGTAATTTAACGTTGGCGCAGATTTCACGGCAGAAAAGCAAATTTACGCATGAAACGATAAGAGTTGATAACCATAAACCTACGAAGGAGTGTAGGATTAAATTTACAATCTACTACTTTTAAAACAGTCATTGGCACACAAACCTAAAATTAAACTCTTGCATACATTGTATGGTAAATTTTTTATGAAATGCCTTATTTTAAAATCATCTTATTATCATATAATATATATTACCATTCGTAGCGAAATTATATAATAATGCAATAGTACAGACTTTTAGTAAACTTTTTCTAAATAATGTAGAGTTCTTGAGCATGTAAAAATAAATACTTTTTCTTCTTGGAAAGCCATTTAATAAACTAGTTTCCTCTTAGCCCTGATTTAATATAACTAAACTTTCATTTCCCAAGGAAGTTTACTACGTTAAAATTTGTCGGAAAGTTTAAACCGCGAAAGCAGCAATCAACCGACTATAGAAACAAGATAAGAAGATCAAAAACGAGTGACGAAAGACGAAGGCCGTTATAATATAGAAGGCCGTTATTGCGGTTAAATACTAAAGGTTTTACGGGCAATAGAAGAACGAAAGTTACTGATACAATTTTAAGTCACGAGCTCTGTCAGATTAGAAACCAAAAGTTGACAAAAGGAAGATGGTCAAGTGGGGTAGGATGGAAGAGAGCGTACAATTTGGAGTCGAATTTGCAATTCATGAATCCTTGGAATCACAACGCTTTGTTAGGAGACCCGTTTTCATAAGAAAGGAGGCTTTTCTGAGGTAGCGGATCGATTATTGACATCAACGGCTAAAAATTTAAAAGCGTAGATACTATAGAGTTTTTACAAATTTGGAAATCGTTCTAATAAATACGATACCCTGTTGAAGTAATAATTATCATTTATTAAAGCAAGGTGCTTTAAAAATACCTTCAGGAAATAAAGCGTACTTTTATATTAAAACAAAGAAGAAACGTAAATTATATTACTTACTCAATATTATAATGATCAGTAAATATATATATCAGAATACCTTTCACAATACATTTAGTAGTTTTTAAATTATTCTTTCAAATCGGATGAGGCCAATACCTATCAATGCTCTAGTATCGTTTCTAATAATTTTTTAGTAATATAATTTCTACATATCTCTTCTTCAACATGCACTTTCAAAGCATTTCAAGCTAAGACTTTAGTTACTTGCTATATGAATATAAAGAAGATGCATATCACTTGTTGTGCAAGCTTTACAATCTTCATTATAATAGAGGTTACCAGCGCCATTTGCATGACCACTCCACCAGAAGGCATACAAAATACTTGGATTATAATTGAGCTATTGTAAAGTGTGCTTTTCAATAGTCCCAGAACACGAAACATCGAGCAATTGTATAAGACTCGTTTTTAAAATTTGATATTCATTCCAAAAAGATTTAATTCGACTACACGTAAAAGAAAGTCGAATCGAATAGTTGGAAATTTACAGTCATTCACCATCAATAATTAAAACTGACTTTGATGAAAGTAATCCAAAGCGAACTAAAATTTAAGTGGGTAAAACGGTAAAGCAGTAACTGAATTACGTATTCGCGTCAAAACTCTTGAGTTGGCGTCTCTCTCTGTCAAAGTATAACTACAGTTCAGATATGTATAGTTGCGCTATATATCATTTTTAATACTTAATTTTAATGAAATTAATGTAGTAAAATTAGGGTAATAAATCTTTATCAGACTTGTTTGTTGTTTATCTTTATAATTAATCCTTTTCAACTTTATAACGATAGTTTTATTATAAAGTACATAAAAATTATTGATTTATTAAAACTTGTTGGTATGAACAATGTGGTATTGACTATACTTTCATAAATATCGTTACTGTGTTTTATAACTAAATGATTCAATAATTGTCTATCTAAATAAAGTTGAATAATAAATAATATAATTGATAATTTATGAATGCACTACTTAAGCTTGTCAATTTCCATTGGACCAATGGTAATAAGAATTTCAGGGTATTAGTATACAATTATTTAGAATCCAAAACAACCAAGCAAATAAAGAGTGACGCCTTATTTTCAGATTTTAGATTTCTCTCATTCTATGTTTTTCACGCAAGTAAAATATGAAAGTTGGTTTAGAGTCACTTGATTACAAATGTAAAGCAAACGTTCGCATTATAGTGCATCAATTGTTTATGCTAATGTGTTGAAGTTTACGTTGTATAATCAAAACTTTTAGTTACGACCCATGAAAGTTAGCAATTTAATCAAGGAAATTGCCTTCAGAATAAGAAATGAATAGATGCAATATTTGAATGAAATTTAATAAGGAGTTCTCCAAAAATAAAAGAATTGCTGAAGCCTTAAGTCTTTACTTATGTATGTCATCGAATAATTTAATAAATCAATACAAACTTTTATTGTTAAAATATTTTTGTACAGAAAAAATTTATGAACTTACAACAATTATTCACGTTTGAAAGTTTAAAATATTATTACAAGATCTCAAAAATATTTATGTAAATTCAGTGAGCAAGATAAGAAATAATTCTATCATATTATCAAAAATATACAAAACTGCGTAAGCAATAAAAATAACCATGTCAAGGCAATGAAACTCTTCAATTGCCTAATGGCCTCAAAAATTTAGAAATAAATAAATAAAAGGACTACTATAGTAATAAGTTAAAAGAATGGATAGAAATATTTTTTCAACATATATCAGTAAAAGAAATAGCTACTATTGACTTGATCCTGTAATCGTTTACAAGAAGTCAAGTATGAATAATATTTAATTGCAGTAAGTAATAACATACTAAATACTTTAAGATTTTAAATTAGTTTGTAAAATATTCATGTACGTCAGACCTGCCAACGGGAAATATATTCTCTGAAAATAAAAAAATACTAAATATTTTTCTTTAAAATTCAATCAAAGAAAACGACTATCGTGACGAACGTAGATGTATTGTACAGCGATTAAAGAACTCGACTACAAATATTCTCCTTGCAACAAGCAAATCTGAGTCCCGGTAATCTGGAAGCCAAGTTTCGGAAGTCAAACAGCTTGCGAAAGCTTGAGGCGGAAAGTCAAGAGAAAGGCAGACGCGACGTGCACTGTGCTTACACGAACTTCGTGGGCTCTCGGAAGCAAAGAACGATTTCGGCTGGGGCTGGGCACGATCCGACCTCGGACTGCGGTCTTTATAAATAGCAATCGTCGGTCAGGGAGGAGTGCCTCCTCTATAAATGGCAGAATAAGTGCTGCAGGTTCAACTTTCGCTCTTCTTACTCGAGGAAAAAATTACCCTTCGTCAAAACACTCCAACGCTCTGCTTCGTTAAACTTTTAATCAGTCATGTCAATCGAGTACAAAGATTTACGAGAGGAGGACCGTATAATGGTTTTTATACTGCTGGTATTGTCTTAGGAAAGTTTTCATGAAGAGAGGCTGCAGCAGTAATTTCAAAGTTAAAAATTTATAATTTAGCGTACATTGCATAAACATAAATAGCGAGCATTTTCTTATTATGCGCTTTTCCTTTGAGCAAGAAGAAAAAGTTTATTAAAATTTTTGAAGTCATGAATACAAATTTGAGAGCTAGTTTTTCATATTTAGCTATATGAAAAATTACACTTTTTTCACTTTAATGAAGAAGTAAAATGAAATTTTAAAATGGCATTTTATACACGTTATTTCGTAATACCATAAACCTACACGAGCAAAGATTTAAGGGAGCCTTTATAAAGCACCACAAAAACTGGAATGAAGCCTTTTAACATTCTTTAGAAAATTCTCATGCCCAACTTTTTGTCGGTTGCAGGTTCTACGACAGGAATCCCCGGCGTTCCAGAGAATATAACCGTGATGTTCCTAAATCCAACTTCGGTCCGCGTCTCCTGGAGCACCAGTCAAGTAGAACAGGTCGAGAAATATGACGTTACGTACAAGCCCACGGATGCCAGGTGCGTCATTATCGTATTGACTTAGGTCGATGCACCTAATTCTCTTTTACTTATCTCTAAAATACTTTTCCAAAGTCAAAGCATCGATATTTCGAGTCATAAGATGCGAAAGTCTTCCTCCGGTGAATTGAAAATGTTTCTTAATAGTAGCTAATTAGGCGGAAGACTTCTTCCTACGAATAAATATCTGTCGTCTCGCTTTCTCTATAATTACGATTTGTACTTTCGACTAGATCTATATACACGTACTCTAAAGTTTGCCCTCTACTTTGCTAATTGCTGTGTACGAGACTTCTTTTACTTTTTTCATTATTTTTTACAAGTAGCTTGTAAGGCCCGACCTATATATACACATAAATCAGCAAACTCGAAAAAAAATAATAGAAGCATATATAAAATGAATGAGAAAAGAGAAAATTGTATTTACGAGACGACTATCGAGTTTCTGGGAAAGCGCACAAAAGGCGCAGCTGTTACACACAGAGCTGCGTCTTTGCTTCTTATGTGCACCGGGATTTAATGCATTTTATTAAGAAAGTCGATGCAAAGGCGAACAAGTACGTCAAAAGCAAGTTCCAACATTAACGAAGATTTTCACTTCTCTTGCGGCGAGAAGGAGTCATAACAGCAGGTACATGGTCCTTTTATCTTGGAACAACCAGTTTTTTTAATTAAAAGCCGGGATTTGTCAGTGCACGATTTTCCGCTACTGTTCGAGTGAATTGTTATTTTTTTCCCTTTATTCGACTTTGTTCTCGCATTCGATAAGGAATGATGAATTTTTAATAATTTTTTAAGGCAAAGTTAATTGTAGGTAGCTCATAGTTTAGTGGTTAGTGTGTCCTCTGTGTAAATTAATTGCTCCTGCATCACCTACAGTTAACTTTGCTTTTATTTAATTCAATTTTTAAATTGATATTATTTGTCATAGATTAGCTATATAAATTGAATATTTTTCTCTTAAATTTTCACTCGAATGGATATTAAAGTATCTAATTTAAACAGTTTTACAAAATTAGCCGAAGGAAAACAAACGTCGATCTTTGGTAATGCAAATAAAGCAAGAGTTACTGTTATTCTGTTGAGTCAAAAGCTAAAGTAAAGTCGTGCAGTCAACACTCCCGAGTTTCTTAGCTGCCATTTTTATCAAGAGCATATACTTAAGCATATTTTCGTTGGCGTAGAATGCAAAATGTGGGCAATGAAACTTTTACATAGTACGAACATCATCCAATATATTTCATACAATAATTGTGATTTACGTGCTGAAGATAGTCGTAGGTGCAGCTCTCTTATATTTTCCGTCTAGTGAAAGATAAATATTTAGCCCGCTACTGAAACGTTCGTTCACTGTTGTTCGAATGTCCGCTATTTTTAATTAAATCAGCATTTGATGAAAGGGATCATAATTAACTTCTTTTTTCAGTAGATAGTTTTTCTCTAATTCAAGCTTTTCTATCATTTGCATTTTTTTTTTTGGTGTGAATAAACTTTATTCAGTGTTTAATAAATGGTGATTTAATTAAATCAAGAAATTAATTACCATTTTCTTCATTAATAATATTTTGATATTAGCAGCATAAAAAAAATTGATGATTAACATTGAAATGGTAATTTTTTTCTTTCAATTTTTAATTTTACTTAATTTTTCTTTCTACCTGCAATTTATGTGGTGTTTTTTCTCTATATTTATCTTCATGTTAATTAAATAAATGTGAATGGCAGTGAAATACATTAAAATTACTCAGTGCGATACAATTTAACAATTCTGATATTTCACTGTCAATAGAGAAATAATTGTTTCGTTTTAGAAAACAATTGAAGTTCGTCAACTCAAACACACGACCTTTTTTCCTTTTATTCTTTTAGTATCTAAGCAAACATGTTCTCTTTTCACATTGCTGCTGAATTGTCGCACAATTTTATTTCTAGCCTATAATATGCACAGACAGACACGTGGTTTAGCTCAATTTCCTATACGCCTACAACGAACTAATTCTAGTGCTATAACTGTCTTTTATAATTACGTATATACATATATATAAATAGACGAAGTGCCTCGTCTTGTCGCCTCTAAGGCTTTCCTTCGTTTGATCGTTAAACTATTGATGCTTCGTTTAAAAATAAACGCCGCGAGAGTGAAAAGCTATCGAAATGATTTTAAAAAATACGGCGACGCACTTCGAGTTATATTAAGCTTGCGCTAGAACTTAGTTCGAAGCAAAACCGAGTGTGAGAGCTAGAGAGAGAAAGTGGACGTGAAAAAGAAATCGCTGTATAATAAAGCAACGGAGCTGAAAGAGACACGATGTAAATTTTTTCAAGTGAAACATTTTGAGAGAGAAAGAGAGACAGAGTGTGTGACATTCAAAAAAACACTTGTCGATATGTCACCGTACATTTCACTCGAGTCATGCGCGCGAGTCTTTGGACCCATTTCGTGCACCTCCGGTTTAAATTTAACTCGCGCGCGCGCCAAGCGGGTGAACGAACCTCCCCTTTCGAGCATATTATACAGTCCGATTCGGGAGAGAAAGGAAAGAGAGAAAAAGAATGAAACAAGAGGGAAGAAGAGGGCGGAGGGGGAGAGGGTTAGTTCGAGCCTCGCGCATATCTGCACTTTATTACTTATAGGTCGCAAAAAAGTGCCTACTCGAACGTTCCATTAATGCTCGCACTTTGTGTCGGGGCCAAAAACGCTGAAACGGCCGACTTATTGTCGCGGCAATAGCTTATTTCCTTTCTGTTCCTCGCTTTTTCCCGAGACGCTTAGAATATGATTAATTGTTAATTAGATTGCTTTATTCATGCCGCGGCATCTTGCTGCCACTTTTTTTTACTCAAGTTATGTGACAATGTGTCTTTAGGACAACGGTTGAGTGCTTTGATTATGAAAATTTTAGGCTGAGCTTTAACATATGCCTCGATTGGGTGCTGCGCGCATTTTAACTTTTTATTCAGTTCTGGAATTGAGCTTTTGAAATGCTTTTTTATGAAGATGCAAGATTTTTATCACAATTATAAATTTTATACTCTTTCGCTAAAGCTTAAATAAATTTCATTTGCTGTGTGTATTCTGTATATAAAATTTTTATCTATCTGACAATGTTTATTAAGTACTAAATTAAATCAATGATGATGAAAATATCTGATTAAAGAACTAAACACTGAAAAAAAACGAACGTACAAACTATTTTCAAATTTGATTTACCAAGTAATCAATAAAATGAATTCAAATCTACAAAAAATCTATTAATTTCAAACTTTTCGAAAAATTCTTTTATACCTTTCCGCTGCGTTTCAATGAGTGTCTAAGAAAGTGAGCGATCGCACAAAGCAGAACGTGTTAACGCCCAATCGATCTTGAAAACAGAGGCATCAAAGTCGCTCGAGTGATGGATTGCTTACGGAAAAGAGAGCGCGAATGCAAACAAGCCGGACTTGGGAAACGAGGCGTAAAACTGAAAAGAGAAATAAACTCTCGCCAAAGAAGCCTTCCTTCAATCCAACCGAGCTTCGCCCACCGCAGCGAGATCAGCAATCAATTTAGAGAAAAAGCGGCTTGCGGTGGAATGTTTATACGCGCGCTTCTTTTTTTCAGACTGATTACTTAACGTTTTTTTTTCCGTCTGACCTTCCAGTATAACGCACACAGCCCCCGTCGATCGGAGTTGTATGCGGACGGCCGCGAAACCCGACTCGAGCGCGTAGATTTCCCTGCCAAATTAGCTTCGCCTGCGCATGATGTACGTCGCTGTAACTCGTACTGATATCGTGCGCGTGACGTGATGCAGCCTGAATTCCAGAGGGGATCGCGTGATTCTCCGCGTATGACACGGTGCAATTTGAAGGAAAAAATTTAATTGACTTAGTTTCATAAAAGCGTGGAGCGCAATAAAGTAATTGAAAAGTTTTTTGAGAAAAGACTGTTGAACATTTTAGAACCATTAACAAATGGTCTATTATGATTTTTTTAAAACTTTAAAATCATTACTATTAATTATTCATTTTTTCATTCTGCGTTGATCTTCTGTAATAAGTATTATTTAATCAATAAAATATTTTTCAGCAATCATTTTTCTTACTAAATGTACTATTACTGCCTGTTTGGTAAAAAAATCTTCAAAATTCAAAAATAGATTTTGCATGAATATTTATAAAAACGAAAAAACCCCACAGTCATAGTCCCAAAAAGTGTATCAAGTACTAAGGGACAATGTCAAGCACCGAAGTTTGACGCCTCGAGGCAACGTATTAATTGCTGACAAAGTAAAAGTGACACCGGCTCCCGACGTGTCACGATCAATACCGTATACATACACGCCCCTGAAGCACTCGGTGATGCATTGATAAATCACGACTTGAATACTGAATGTACTGGAAAAATTTTGTTTTCTCGAGATATATGCGGGGATTCGGCAATTTTACTCTCGATGCGAATTGTTTGTTCGATTAATGCAAAGATTGAGGTATGAAAAAGAAATCTGTTACAATATACTTTTAATAAATTTAATAACACTCAATGCACATAAGCAATCACATAAACTTTTTAAGTTTTGATTAGATATGCGGTATTTTTCAAAATTTAAGTACTTTGGATGCATTTAATTAGACTATTTTCACACCTTGGGTGACAAAATGATGTGCGTTGTTTTTTCACAAATTAGAGTATATGAAAAATTCTTCAGAGACAAAAATAATATTCTCATAGCGTGACTCTATTACATTAGATACATATTTTTATCAGAGTAGCTTTATAGTTTAATCAATAACCATCCTTTCTATAATAATAAATGAGGTATGGTCAATTATAAATACTTTTTTTTTCTTAATATAAAAAAATAATATATTTGAAAAATATTTAATTGAATTAATTCACAAGTTTGCAACTAATGTGTGGACGTATAAACTTATCTTTAGAGCAATTATTATTTCTGCAGAAAACACAATTTAAATGAAAGAAAAAGAACATTTTTTCTACAAATTATAATAATTTTAGTTGTGTCAATGCAGTATAATGAGTTGATATTATACTGATAGCAGAAAAAATGAATGTTTACATTTTGAAATTTAGTTCAAAAAACGGAGCTCAACGCTAACCGTTAGAAAAAATAACAGCGTTTAGTTTGGTATTGAAGGAAGGAAGGCACTATACGATCCTCAGAATCCACTATCGCGTGTATCGCGAATAAAAAGTACATCACGTCTTTGGTTCCCCGTGCGGAAAGTGCACTTACGCGGTACAATTAACAACGAAAAAAGGGCGAAATTGGCGCAGCGACGAAGCAACAAAAAAACCGTAATAAAGTAGAAAAAACTTTCGTTGCACCGTACATAAAAAAAAAAAAAACGTTACAAAAAAGTTACACGATCGCGCGATAATTGAACGAGCGCAGCTCGCAGCAACGGAAGATCCTTTGCGTACTCGAAGATAGCCGCTCTCGATTCCGTCTGTCGTCCATCTATTATACATAGAAACGTATATGTGTAAAAGTGCATGTACAGTGGTAAAGACTCGGGCGCATACTGAACACGAAGGATTGTGGATGTGATACCATGAGCGAGTGCGAGTGCGAGACAGATAGGCAAGAAAGATGGAATCACAACGGGAAGGTGGTTAGTTACAGGGTGGTGGCGGTGGTTGCGGGAAACAGCGAAGCGGTCACCCTTAGCAATTTGCGCGCCGACACGCAATACCAGCTGGTCGTCACTGCCGTCAAGGGCGGCAAGAAACTTCGGAGTCGGCCAATTGTCTTCCGTACTCTTGGTAAATATCGCACATTTTTATTGTACTCTTCTCTTTTAATTGCTTATCTTCCGGAACAGTTTATGGAATAGGAAACATTTTTATCCAATTATTCTTTCATAGTCGTGTATCCATCGTTAATTAAAATGGAAAGATTTAATCTGCAGAAAAATTACTAAAGAGAACGTTATTGGATCCATTACGCAAGTGCAAAATGAATTTTATTCCGATAATAGGACATTTAATTCCTATAATCCTTTATGATCCTATTTTACGATATTTAAGCAAAAGTTTGTAAAGCAAATACCTAAGATTTCTTTTAGTTTCAGAAATTGATGAATTTAAGTTCTTTTTAACTGGGACGATTTTTTTCTACCAATGTAGTATTCTTCGCGCATTGTTTGATCGTTACCAAATTATTGTAAAGTATTTATGTCAAAGCACATATTTATTAGTGCTAAGATGTACACGTAGTGACAAAAAAACTGAAAATAACATGGCGTTCCATATGCACAATACCGCCTCTTATGAGAGGATTAAACTATGGTTTATTTTCATTAAATTATTTAAATTCTTAGAGAGATTTTTCATGATCCAAGTTTAAAATTTTAACACATTAAAAAGTCTTTACTCTAAGAGTTAGTTTCAGTATTTAAGTTTTCTTGCTTCTTACTTTGACAACTTTAACTACAGAATAACATGCTGCCTCAAATTTATTCCTCTATAAAACGTAAAGGAAATTATTTTGTAGATGATAAAATAAAATAAGTATTAAAAAACTTCTTTAAATATCACAGAACCTCCAAGGACGTCTCCTCAGCAAGATGCAGCCGTTACTGGAGGTCCTCTTCCTCCTCCTCCACCACCATCAGCACAGCAACCTCAGACATATATTCAAGTAAGTGGCTTAAGAATATTAAATAATTTTCATTTTATTACTTTGAGCACTAAAGAAAGAGTTCACAGGAGTGTTATTCTTGTTTCCGAATGAAAGAATGTCTTAAAGCATTTTTACCATACTGAGATTAACCAAATTTGTAATAATTCAAGGAAAACTTAATCACAATTTGTGATAGTTTTGCTCCAGTCCCCCTCTTATTTCAGTTTATTAAAGTTGCCCGATTGATCAGTAGTCAGTTGGTAATTATCATTTTTTTTAGATAACAGAAATACTTACAATGTCAATTACGTCATCAATTACAATATTTAAATTTATTTTTAAAAAGTAAACAAATACAAATATTTTATTTCTACTCATTCTTTCAGGGTGTATTGAGAGAAAAATAATATATGCAAACTCATTTGACTAATGATACGTTGTATTTATAGTCAATCGTTTAACCTAGTTTATTGACTTCTCGGTCACTGAATTCTGCCGTAATTTAGGTGCGTCAATCAAACATAAATGACTATTGAATTGATAAATTGAATTTAAATTGAATTTACTGTAAGGAATACAATTTCGAAACAGCGGTGTCATTATAAATAACTTGAAACATAAAACATATTACTGCAATGATAATAAAATTTGCTATTTAATTATAAATTGTAGAATTATATTATAGAAGAAGAAACTATACAAAACAAAAAATTTCTATCTTTTCTATCTTTTATTTTGAAATTTTTAACTTTAATTATTGAGTTTATTCGTGAATCTTTCAAGTATAATCAAAAGATTAATTTTTATTTTATGTTTACGTACATTAAACGATGATATAGATTAGCGTTTATCTTTAAAGCGACGAACACCTTTGGCCTATCTTCATAAAAGGGTCATAAAAATTTTTAGCTTACTTTTATATCTTTCTTCACTTTCCTTTTTAAAGAAACTGCGACAAAGCAACAAAAATGTATTTCAAATGGGTTCCTTAAACTAAATCATTGAACTTAAAACATACTTTTCTTATTGAAATTTGAAATACATGATTTTAAGATAGTCATTATAGATAATGTTGAACCAATAACATTATTGAATTCAAAGCAAATATTAAATTCATGAAAACGTTCTTTCCACTTTGCACAATGATCTCCATTATTAAAGTTTTGGTTTCCTTCGGAAAATCGTGAATTTAACTTTAAACGAGATAAAACTTTCAGCGGCTTGGGAGACAGATAAGTAGAAGCCGCACATAAATAAAAGCTTGCAGGGACGCATTTGGCTTATCGCAGCCTCGTCACTGTACCGGTCACGGGATGGACGAATTTCACAATAAATTCACGATGACGTCTCCCGCAGCACTTCGGAAGTTGTCGTGGCTCGTAAAGCGACTGAAATAAATGGGATTCGTCGGTCAGGTCATGTTGCGACAGTCCCCGCGAAAATACGTTTTATTTCAGCTACGTTTTCTTTCGATACTTTTCACAACGATAGATACCTGCTGCACTATTTGCGGTCGGGCCGCCTACATTTTCCCTCTGAAGGGAGGCTGGTATTTACTTTTCTAGTTTTTTATAACGAATTACTCGTTTTTTGTTTATCTATTATATTTTTTTTATTTACAAATATTTAATTTTGCTCATATTTTTATTTTATTTTCATTTCAAAAAATAGGTTTTGCAATTTTAGTAGAGTTAAAATAAATTTGTAACTATTTAAATTAACAAAATTTTTCAAACTAGTTCCATTAGAAATTTAGAAGTTTTAAATATATTTTATGAAGCTTTTATCGTGTAGTTTTATACTTTTTTCGTATTTCCTTCTTTTATTTTTTTCCTATTTGCACTTTTATTTTTGAAGAAAAAAGCTAAAATCATGACTGTAGTTCAAAATAACATTTTTTCCTAATAAAAATTTGTTATCTATTTTCTTTTTGCAAAATCTGTACTGCAGAAATAAAATAATACTGGGAAAATATGTAAGAAAGCACAACTAATACATTTATTTTATCCAGATTAGCTAATAATAAAATTTAGAATGATTCATTTGACGAACGATCTCTCTTTCTTTTTCTATAAACAAGTACAACTTTAAAAACGGTAATTATCCTATCTTCTCCTTTATCATCAACTCCCCAACTTACGCAGAATCGGCGCATTGCACATCAGAGGCGAGGTAGAGCAAAAAATTTCCGTCCGACTGAGCCGCGCGGAAAAGTTACGCGCCGAGCGCGGAGTTCTCGCAGCGCGGAATACATTTTTCTCGACAAAAGAAAAGGTGACCGTGGTGCACCTTGTTAGCGGAAGTTTCGAAGCCGATTAAGGCGCTCGAGTAACTTCGGAAAAGTAACTTATTCGACGCCACGCCTGCATTCGATAGCTAAGCTTCAAACGTCGTCGAGGACGAACCTTGGCGTCTCTTCTATCCACTTACACCAAGGATCTCGTTGCGTAAACTTCGAAGACTACAACAATTAACGCAACTTTGAGTAAATGTTTTTCGCAATTTTAAGAATATTAATAATATGAATTGTTGTGCTCTGTCAATTTGGATTTGATAAGCATACTTGACGTACAAACAGTAATTAGCGTTATATATAATGAACTTTTTGATTAACAGTTAGTTCCAAGGAATTAATAAAAAAAAGTAAGTAACACGCGAAATCTGTAAAAACTTTTTCAAAACTTAACGCCCTGGTAGAAAATTAACCACTTGGGCTGGTCGAATGACCATTGACTAGACGGTTTACCATCTCTTCTTTTAGTAGTTAAATATACTGAAGAGCTGGGCAAGCAGTTCTAATAATACCCGTTAACCATCTGTTCAGCAACTTTTTTTGGTTAAATATGTTGTAGAGGTGGGCAAGCAGAAACAAAAACCATAACGCTTGTAGCGCTTACTATGGTCAACCGATGGTGAGGAGAACGTATTAAATTATTATTAATATTCTATTATGATTGGTCACATTCGTTTCAGCAATATAGTTCAAATCAAATAAAAAAAATTACATTTATTTGGCTAATAATTACTAGAGAAAGTTAAATTTATTTAAAATTTTTATTTAATTTCTTCAATACGAAAAAAAATTATAGTAACTGACTATATTATAAAGTATTGTTGAATTATAATTTATTATAGTAAGATTATAGTTAAACTATAATATTTTCGCACCTTACTATAGTATACTTATATTATTTACTATAGTGGTGTAATATAGTCAAGTACTGTAAAAGATCACTATAATATTTTATAGTATAGACTATAAGATATAGTTATACTATAAGATATACTATAGGATATACTATAGTTCTATAGTATATCTTATATTATTAGTAGTTAAATTATAAGACTCGAGAGTAAATTTTAAATCTCTAGTAAATATAGCATTTTATCTCGAAAATTTCATAAATTTTTTAAACAAATACTAAAAGTTTGAAATGCAATTTACTTAGAAAGAGACAAAAATTGTGATTTATAAAATAATATTGCAGAAATTGTGACAGAAAAATTATATGAAATAAAACTTACCGCCTTTTCAGTTAAATTTTAGCTTGCAAAAAGGAAATTGGAAGTCGTGGTTTTTTTTTTTTTTTTTTTTTACTAAATTTGACCATTTCAAGTTTAGCGTTACAGTTATATTTGTTGATATGATATTAGCTGTTGGAAGTTTAAAACCTTGTAAAAGTAGTATCAATTTTCCTCGTAACAATTATACTTCGTCATAATATCAATGAACAAATTTAAAGATAACAAAAAAGGCCTTGTCTTCGCTGGAAGTATGAATTGTATTTTTTCGTACTTTTCTGTACTTTTCTATACAATTCTATATATTTCTGTAAATTTCTGTACATTTTGGATACTTATTAGACTTTTTGTACAGAAATGTGGAGAAACGTTTGGAAAAGTAAAAAACTGGAAAAATATGCAGAAATTCAAAACTCTCAACACTTAAACTCCCAGCCTTTCAGCCCTGAAAATCGTATTTAAAAATAGTTATTGCAATAGTATTTTACTATTTTTTTTAATTTCAATTAACAGTCTAATCAAATAAAAATAGAAAGATCTTTTAATATTTAAAAAAAAAATTAAATAATTAAATTTTGCGAGAGAGGGGGTGAGAGATAGCCCTTTTTAGTTATTTAATAAGTTTTCTTCACCACTCATTGACTATTTCAAGCGAAAAGCTTTACGTTATTCTCCTATTCCCATTACCATCTCTTGCCCATATTACGTGTTAAAATCATTACATTTTTCGCAGGATTTATAGTCGGGTAAACACAACAGTTTGGTTAATATTCTAGTCAGTTTTAGTTAAACTGCCTATAACTTGGCCAACTGGTGATCGTTTCTACCAGGTCGTGCTTAAATTTTAAACCCCTGTTTCTTAAGTTTAACGTTTTTCGCAGAGATGGGCTTTACTAATTAGGCAATATGCCCCCTAGTTCTTGTTTGAACTTTTCGAATTCACTTACCTATACCGTTTAAATCTTCTCTAATCTTGTTTACCTTCGTTGTTTGCCCTTCCAACGTCTTCTATTTATGAAAATGCAGTTTCAAATTTACTTTCCCGTCCTCATTTTACTGCATGTAACTTCGTAACTCTTAAGCTTGTAAGATTTGTATTTTATTATTTGCATGCACTTTATGTTTTATTTTATTCGAAAACTAAGTAGATAATTGTTAGGAAATGTGTAAAAATGCTTTAAAACATTCTCGGTAGTGTTCATTTTATTAACTTTTCAAAATATTCAGTTTTCAAACTTTATAAATGTGTTTGAAAGTTTTAATACCTACTTATAAAGGATTTTTCTTTTTTACAAAAATTATAATTATATTTATTAATAGATCCTTTAAACTTTTGAGTAACATTAATCCAAAAAACTAAATATAGCAGATTAATGAACGACTTTTATACAAGTAAATTAAATTAAATCAAAGCTAAATGGTTCGAATTCCACTACAAACGAACAGTGAAAATCAAATAGTTAATTTAATTCACAGTCGATAAAAAGAATTTATTGTGCATTATATACATAAATGTATTTAAAAAGGTAACGTTAAAAGTCATCGAATTCAAACCCTCGTGAAAAAAAAAAGAAAATGAAAGCTATTTCCCTCCCAAAAAGTGCCACTCCGCGCGCAATCGCACAAACGACGAAAGCAACAGCAGCATCCCGTAAATAAGATACGAATCTGCATTGTTCCGCAGATACGAGGCGTCGAAGTCGGCATAGTGGTGCTGGTGCTGATAGTGTGGGTGGGAGCAATAGCACTGTTCTTCAACCGGTGGGGCAAGATCCGCATGCTCCTGCCGTATCAGCCGGACTACAAGGAGCAGCTGAAGGTGCCCGGCACGGGCGTCTGCGCCTCGGCCAACGCCGCCTACACTCACAGCTCCTCGCAGCACGCCTGCTCCCAGGTAACGTGGCAGAACTTCCCGCGAGTCGCCCGCTGCAGTGCGACGCGGAGCGCGTGTACTTTTCCGCGATCGCGTGCCGCGCCTTTCGGAAGAAAAAATAAAACAACCCGACGCGCGCTTGTCATGCAATTTTTCGATTGCTCGCGTGGGACTCGACGAGCGCTTTGCTCCGCGCACTTTTTAGCACCGTCCTTTTCGAGCTAATCAACCGTTTTCCTCGCGGATCCGTAAGCCGTACTTTCAAAAATT
Organism: Ormyrus pomaceus; assembly: GCA_900474385.1. Classification (NCBI taxonomy): domain Eukaryota; kingdom Metazoa; phylum Arthropoda; class Insecta; order Hymenoptera; family Ormyridae; genus Ormyrus; species Ormyrus pomaceus. The sequence continues at coordinate 25,749 of UCOM01000878.1, forward strand.
GGGCTTCCGCTGATTACCGGGTGGCTGCGTTCGCCGGAAAATTCTGGCTACCCGTAAATCAAAGAGAGAAAATCGCGGCCTTATCTCTGAACAAGTAGTCCGCAGGGCATAAAGTCCGACGTCAATGGTAAACGACGCTACAAATCGAATTTTCATCGCACGTCCGAAGGAGAAGGTATATATATATCCCCCGGAGAAAAGGTGCGCGCGGAATCGCGCGCGAAATCGCCCGGGGTAATAAAGTTCGAGGGGACGCGGCTCGTTCTCGAGTGCGTCGCGCGGAACGGAAGTCCGTCTGCGCGCAGTCGCGATAAAACGGCGGGGCCGCGCGCGCCGTGCGCGAGATTCACGATCTAAGAATAACGCGCGCCTCCGGAAACGACGCCGTTGGAGCGGCTTTGCTCCCTTGCCGAAAGCCTTTTGCTCCGTCGGAGCAGGGCTTTGAGCTGTTCGATAAAAAAACGAGTACCGCGCGGCCTAAATTACCGCCTCCGTTCGAAGGCCGTCTTTTTTGGATTCTGCGGCGCCGAGACTGAGGTCCGTTTCGGGCGGTCACGATTTTGGGAGGAATGTAGAGCGGAAATGCTGATGGAGCGTCAAAAATGTGTTAAGAAATCCCATTGCTGTATAGTGCATAGACATCGCTTGTACTGCTTAGCGTGATATCAAGCAGCGATTCATCATCAGCACACTCTGCTATTTTTCAATTTATGAAAAACTGTTGCCTTAAATTTATCATTAAGTAATCTGAAAAGTTCAGGTTATACAATATTGAAAAATGGCAGATGTTACTGACAATGAGAAGAATTTAACAATAAATTTTTTGAGTCAAATCACTATCTGAATTACAATGAAATCTATCGACGCAAAGGAGATTTTGTGAAAATTTTCAGAATCTTCTTCGACTTTATATATGATAAAACGGTGTGAATTTTTAGCACGTCATTTTTGAGCTTCTTATAAAACGTCGACACGTTTTTGCATTAAGTTACAAGCTACGAGCGACTTGATCGACAGCTTACGTAGAATAAAAGAAGCTTTCCCACGTGAAAAAAGTTTTTCGAAATGAAAGAAGAATAGACGCGTAAAATGATTGTTTCGAAAGTCAATTAGTTTGATTTGTCATGTGGGTCACTTCTTTTTAATATTAGGTGCGTCTGGCTAATTCACTGCGGCGCAAGACGATGCAATTGTACCTAAATATATGGTCAATCCTTCGACCAGATAATTAACATGCCCGGAATTTCTATATTATTTTATAAGCGATGTTAAAATAAATTTTAATTGTTACCTTGATCTTTGGTAAAGTAAATTTTCATTAAAACGTTAAATATGTAAGTACACTAAAGTAGTACCGCGAAGCTCGGGAAAAATGAAAAAAACATAGCTATCTCCAATTTCGAAAAAGTATACGTTTTCTGCTGCATATTTGACGTTTTAACCCGTACGTCATTTTAAAAATTCATTTCAAAGCAAACGTGCAAGGTCTAAAAGTGAAACGCGCCGGCCGGCGGAATTCTAGTACTAAAAATGCATGCGAATTGCGAAAGCAAAAATAACCAGCGGTATAACGAAGCATTAGCAAAATTGAGAGATGCGAGAGAAAGGCAATGACCTCGGTAACAATTGATAATATGGCTATGGATAAAGGTAATGACTACATTGTCGGATATGGTGATGCAGTGCGGGGGAGGGGGTTGCTGCGTGTTGGAGCAGTGCTTTCAATATCCTAGAAGAAATCGGCAACCCCGTGACTGCGGCTGCCAATTCGCACTTCTACACAGGGCCGACACCGCGTGACCATCGGTATCGTCAATTTATGTCATTTTAACTTCAGAAAATTTGGTCTGATGATTGATTTATCTCGATGCTGCTATTGTCGGTGTCGACAACCACCACCACCATCGCCACCTTCTGTTATCACGCGAGAACGGCTTACTCTTGGAAACAGAACGAAAAACGCAAAGGGGCTCCCTTTCCCAGAGATTTATCAGCCTTCTCCTGCACCACTGTGTCCCTCGCGTTTTTAATCCAGTTAAAGTTTTAATTGATCAAACTTTGTTTCGGATACTTTCGGATTTGAACAAGTAGAGAGCACGTTTCGTTCATTAGGCGGGAGCGCGTAAAGTTTATTTAGTAAAAAAATTGCTTTTAAATCGGGATCTTAATTATGAAAGCATTATATAAAACGAAAGAGGTAAAAGGTACAAGCCGATACGCTTTCTTCCATTACAATACTCTCATCAGGCAACAATTCATTAATTTATCCGTAATTAAGCTAAAGCGCAGAGTGCAATCAACGCAAAACGTTTCCCCCGCGAGCACGAAAATAAATAAGCAACCTTTTGGCTCTTGGCTTCCTCCAGTCCTTAATAAGCGCGCAGTCGATAAAGTACTTCGCTTAAAAGCCAACTTTAATATTCCTTATCAAGAATTAAAGAGCGAACAAGAGAGGACGAAATCCCGGGCTCAAAGCAGAGTTATCAGAGAAAGAGCCGATAAGAAACGAGAAACGCACACAGGAGAGCAAGAAAGAAAGAATAAAAGGAAGTATAAAACGTTAGCGCGCCGGATATTTTCCGAGGTCAGGAGGCGGGGGAGGCGAGGAGAAGGAGGAGGCTATGGAAACGCGTGTACTCGCCCTGACTTCATTTCTCAGGCGCGTCACGTTGACGAGGAAAACTCACCCCTTTGCGTTCTCGTCGTTGGCTAAACGCACAAACATCCCCCCCCTCGTTGCCGTTTACACGTTTTAATGCATACATTTGCGGGCTAAAGAATAACACTTCATTTTCATGCGGGATACTGTGTATACCAGATAGAAAACTCATCCATAATACGTCTACGTCTTTTATCCTAATTTTATGTTACGAACTTTTATTTACACTTACGTTTTATCTTTGTTATGTTCATCTCGAACTTCATTTTATTACTTTTCATCTAGTTTTCAGACCAGTTTGTGAATTTCCGTATTATCGTTATGTGTTGCATTTCTTCACCGAGAAATGTTTCAAAGCAGTCTTTTTATTCGTCTCACATCTTTGTCAATTACTTATAAAAATAGAATGTTTCTTGCTCAATTTACCGAGTTATTTCAGTAACACAAATTGCATTCATTTCCTAAAAACAGAAACGGAAATTTAGTCATTAGGACAAATTGTTTTCTTCCAATTATTTTGAATTAATTTTGAACCGCAAAGTGTTTTCTTTTGTTTTAAATTGTGCTTGAATTTCGTTACTTTACATTTTCAAGAGAAATTGCAGATGCCCCTAAGCGATTTTCTCCACCAACGAGCTTATCATAACACCGACTCAATATAGTCTCAAATTCACTTGGAAATATTAACTTAATAGTATAAGACAGGATTGTAAGGTAGATGTGTTTGCATATGTTTCGCATAACGAAATCGATATTGGATAAAGTTAACCGCGAGTTGAAGTCGATCAAAGTTCCTAATCTGAGGTTAGTAGAAGATGCGTTGATCCAATATCCAAATGTAATCCTTCGAATTAATAATTTTCACTGCGTACATTGCAAGGAAAATATAGGTATATTTACGAAAATTTGAATATACGTATACCAATTTTTACGTAGTTCCTCTCGATAATAATAATAATTATAAATTGTTTAAAAATTCAATTTTGTGATAGATTTTCTTTTGACCATAAATTCTTCATTACCATTTTCCAAAACTAAATATTTACTTTTCATTTTTCATTGAAACCCTTCTTTTTTTCGTCATTCTTTTCCGAAAACAAATATGAAAAATGAGATAAAATAAGGAAAATAGGTTCAACAAGGCGAATTAACGTGTAAACAGTAACAAGATAATGCGGCGTGTACAAAAAATTTTCACTTGCTAATCACAACGCCTAAGTCACTGCAGACACACGTTTTCAAGCGATACACCATTATGTACTATGTATTTTCGTATTATAAATAACACTGTGAGCGTCACACCAATATTGCGAAACGAGTAAAACTCACACATATTTATTAACCCTTCTTTTACAGCTTGTAATTACGCTCTAATCTCTGCACCTCTTTTACTAAACTCTGTCTTATACTTCTGAGCTTTTCTCTTTTCTTCTCTTATTAAGACTTTAAACTTTACACATTTCTTACACTTTTTATCCTTTTAAAACCAGGATAAATAAGTTCCGAAGCGAAAAACTCTCTTTCTGTGAACACAAAGTAAGTAAAATTAATAAACTATTTTAGTTCCTTTCGTAGCAGAGATTTGCAGCACAGATTTTACATTTTATACGTAGCCTGGGTTTTTAATAGGATTACAGCTGTAAAGTGCCAGGAAAATGTTTTTAAAAATCTACAAGGTACAAAGTAAATCGCTTATATGAAACAACGTAGAAAATATCAGTATTCCCAAATCTAAATTAAAATAAGTAAGAGAAAATAAAAAAAACAAAAATGTTGAAAAGCGCACTAATACCGAATACATCTTCTTTTCAACTGCGACTTCTATCTACCGCTATTCTGTCAACTAAAGCTACGACTCTTACTCTACTCTTTAACCTCCAGAACCAGCACGAAGCTCGCGTGATTCGCACACTTTCTGCACAATTCTCATCAAACGAGTCACGACTTCCTCGGGTTAATGCACGCAGTAGGACACAGTCCTCTCAAGGTGCAGCGCTGCTGCATTCCGAAATCAACGCTTATCAGGTCCGTTGCTCTGCACCGTAAACGTATAGAGATGCAATTTAATTTTTCTTATCTCCAATACTTAGAGTTCTTCTTTTGGCACCTTGGCCGTTTTTTTCTATAATGCAACGCGCGGAACGCTGCAAGGATATGATGCGACTACGGCATGGCATATATAGTTTCTTATTTTTACGCGACAGTTTTCGCAGCTTCAATCTTTCTTTCGAAGGCTTTCTTTCAGAGTTTCTAAATCTTCGGCCTTTCTTATAGAAATAATTTTTTCTTTATGCACACGCCATGTCATTTATTCAACGTTTTTTTAAAGAAGTAAAACATTTTTTTATTCGTGTATTGAGTTTACCTTATACTCTTTTAAAAAATATATTCGCACAAGAGAATCAGAACTAATGAATTATTACAAGAAGTTGAATTGATGACATCCTCGATGCTTCAGTATTCTTTTAAGCAATGCCTGAAGAATTTCTTTGTACAATAATTTTGCCACTTATTCTGCAGCATTTAGACCTAATTGCAAAGCGCCAAGTAAATACACTCGAACACGTAAGACGTTTTTTCCTTAATTTGCAAAAACTCTTTATTTTACTCAGAGACAATGACACGGGGCTTTATATATTTTGAATATTGTAAAGAACGTTGATGAAGCTTATATATTCACCTAAGTTTAGCGTTTAAGTGTTTGCAACAGTGATTCTAATTTGTAACAACATGCAGCACATTCACCAAGTTTTGTATTTTCATTTATTTATATATTAGCAAAGAAATTGGTAACGCGTAAGAAGAGTGAGTGAGCGAGAAAGAGAGAGAGAGAGAGAGAGAGAGAGAGTGATTGAGAGTCGATGCAGCATCAATATTTCTCAGAAGGTGCATCTATAAAGCCGAAAGCTCGTTCCCGGTGCCGCCCCGCGGCACCGCGAAAGAGGAAAAATCCTCAGGAGGAAAATGCTGTTATAGCCGGCTGACTTTGACGTACGACTTCGTTACCGACAAGCGAGAAAGCAGAGGAGAGCTCAAACCCGTATAACCGACGAGAAAAAGTATCGCCGTTAAAACCGACACCTGACCCGCCCAAAAGACTAAACAAATTGCAGGCAAGCCTCGTTTGCGGCGCCTCGACGAAACCTCGAGCCAACCCCTTATCGCGCCGCCACACATCCGCCTACGTTGCTTTTGCCTCGACGCCATTTATAAAACGCATCTCCTGCACTCCGTTTCGCTGAGACGCTTCGGTGGACCATTAATAAACGCTACGTAGTTTTATCATTTGACGAGCGTTTTTCGGAATATTTAACGTTTTAACGACTTTTTTTTGTTTCTTCTTCTGTTAATAAATTTTTCTTCAGGGAAACATAAACCGCGAAGTCTTTTGTTCTACTTTATAAAAGTACGAACGTGGGCAGGATATAAAGAAGGCTGAGGGTGTATATATACGCGACTGGGAGTTTTAAAATTTTTGTATTTATGCGCCTCGCGTTTTGTTGCACGGAACAAAGTATCGCGATGACGATAACATGAAAATTCTGCGCTATGAAATGTAATTAGCTTGAAATAAGGTTCTGTTAAGCGGCACGTGACGCGAAGCCAAGGTCGGATAAAGGATATTTTATTTTTGTAACCCATCATGATTGGAATTTATTACTTCTACTATTCATTAAAGCTTATTGTTTATGCGAACCGTTCTGCGGCATTGCGCGCACTTAAACAGCAATAGTTTATTGAAACAGTCCGTGAGAATGTACCTTGCTTTAGCCTGAACTTGATTGCTATCAAATTTAAAGCAACGTTATACTTGTTTTTTACTACACACGTGCCAATAAAGAATTTAAAAAATAGTCAGTTATCCCAAAGTGAAGACAAGCTGAATCAAGGTAAATTGGATAATCAGCGACGAATGGCAGCATTTTCCTCGGAACTCGGTGAAATTGCTCGTAATGAAATAAGACCGAGGGAAGGTCGGTGGACGTGGATGTGTGTGTGTGTCTGCGTGCGAGTGAGAGAGGGCGTCGAGAGACAGAGGCGAGAGAAGTTGGCTTTCACTATTTGGCTTCCGCTTGGCTCGCCAATTTTTGCGCATAAGACTCGATGGTATTTTCAGCATCTGCACTGGTCGAACCATCATGTGGACTCTGTCGATAGCGGCGGAGGTGGCATTAACTGGCCAAAGACTACTAGACCGCGCGTTAACAGCGCCATCGACGTAGCCGGCTTCCTGTCCCAGGTAAGGCTCCCGCTGCGCCAATCGGAAAAAAACTTGTATAAACCTTCCATGTTCAATTGTTTGCGACCACCGAGGAATCGGAGAGTTCGAAGCAACTTTGTACTCGGCAGTTTGAGATTTTACATGTTTTAATATTATCAGATCACTATAGTCGCTTTTTTAGTCTTTTTATTATAGCTTAGTACTGACAATGTTGCTTTTAAATTTCAATTATTAGATTATATTTGCAAGTATTTCGAATTGTCGACTTTGTTTATCATATAAAATAATATTTAAATAGGGAAAATAGTTTTACCTTACTATAGATTAAATGCTTGAAATGCAATATAGTGACGTATTTTCGCATTACTTATTAATATCATAATATCGTAATTCATATCGTAATTTATAGATATATAATCTTTGTACAGTTTTTTTTTTATTAGAACCATTATAGCTTAAATGTTACGCTTGAACCTTCATAATACGCAACGAGACATGACCCCGCGTTACCTGCAGGTACAATGACTCTTCATCTTTAAAAGGAGCAGCGCGACGTCAAAGAAAGAAAAAGAAATGTCATGAAAGTTTGAAAAACGTGCAAGACTGTCGTCCTGGAAGGAAAGGTCCCAAAACGAATTCAATTTCCTTTCAGCGTGACGACGTGCACCTCACTTAAATCAGTAATGACGCGAAGCGAACGTTGCGAATGTTAAAGTTCAAGGTCGTTTTAGCTGAAACGTAATGCAACCAGGGAAATCGATATAACTTTGTTGGTCAGATAGCCGGCTGTAGGTATATCTAAAGCGTTCCTCGAATACCTTATGTTTTCTAGACGAATGAGTGCAACTGACACTCTTATTAACCGTCTTATTCAGATTTCTTGAGACTTTCTTTCCTTCCGGCTAAAAGAAAAAAAATTCTGGAATTAGATTTTTAAGGTAGTTCTTTAAGCAGGATATAGCACATTTTATAAATATAGATATACAGCGCGTATACAGATGTAAACAAGCGACCAGCGGTTGCTGTGTATAAATTATTAGATAATTCTTAAATGAACTGTAATTAACAATTTTGCACTACTTGATATATATTTTAGGCTGACAAGAAAGAGAAAAAAATTTATCTTTCAATAGTTTTTTTATTTTTTTTAAGTGTCATGTTTGAAGTATGAAATTTTATTATTTCCTCACGCGATTGATGTAGTTTCCATTTACTAGCGGTTTAAGCAAGCGATATTTAGAATTTTTGTACTCAAATATTTGATCGTCAACTAACATAAAAAAAATAGTAAAAAATTCTTGAGTTATTAAAGAATATGATAGAATTTTATTTAATTTTGGTCTCATCTTTGCATTTATTGATGAACTACCTTAAATACAGTCTTTGCTTTAGATTATTACAGTAGAAAGTTTAATAAACTACGTTTATTTTAAAAACGGCAAAAACTGCAATTTAAAAGAGAAATTGTAACGTTTTAGTAAGCGGTTACAGTTCGGAGTTTAGAAACTTTTATGCTTTCATTATTTTGAAAACTGTATAACTTTTTTAAAAGTTCGAATTCATAATATTTTGTAGAACTCTTAAATATTTTAGAATTACGTAAAAAAATATAGCAAAACTAGTAAGTAATTTTCAATTTGCTTTATTGCTTTAACCACATTTATTCAACTTTTTAACTACTTATTTTGAATGTTCTTGTGCTAAGTGAAATATTATTCCATATAATAGCACTGCTATTTTGTGAAGTATAATTTCGTAAAGTAAAGTTTGCTTCCTATGTGTTGTAAAAAGTATTTTTACATTCTTATGCACCATTTCGTGTACTTAAATTGGCATTTACGCTTCTAATTGCAAGCTTCAATGCTTCGTAACGATAGACCTGTAAATTTCAGACGAAACAGATCAAGTAAATGCAATCTTGGATCATAACGATGACCATTAGCCCCAAATCGTAACAACTCAAACGAGCTACTCTTAAAATTCGCTTTCGTCAACTCGGCCCGCCGCTCGAGATTCCAAATTTAAAAGCACATCGCGCACAGGGCCGCAGAGCGAAAGAGCAAGATCTCCCCGGTCCGATGGAGCCCTTTGAGAAATTCGAAGCAGTAACCACTGTCCAAATATAGCCGAGGCTCGGTAACTCGACACTTAACCGGCCGCCGAGAAAGAGGCTAACGCCAGGCAGGACGGCCGCGTGTAAACACACACGCAACGCGAGCAAGACATTAGCCGAATTAGCCTCATCGGGCCATCGCGCTCTCGGCTGTATATGCGATTTCGATCGCCTTTGTGCTTATTGCGGCGAGGCCGAAATAACCCCGCGGAGCTTTCGCTGCAGGTGCCGCTCACCGCAAGCTTCATACAATCAACACACATGCGGAATTACTCGATTTCGTTGTATGCCGTCTGTGGCTTTGGCACGGTTTTGAACGCACACACGACCCCCCCTCGCAACGCGAGCGTGTGCGTGTGTGCACAATGCGTGGGTGTGTCGGCGTGCGCGCTTCGCACATGGATTTTCGCATGCAGCAGCAGCAGCAGCAATAACGGGGCGGCAGTGCCAAGGGTATATATCGCGTGCTTTTCGCATAGGCTTTTGCGAATATATCGCGATGCGACGAACGCAAGCAGCGCGTTAAACGATTTTCGCGCGGTACGCGGGTTATTTGGTCATTGCCATTATGTTTGCATGAGTGTACACTGGAAAAAGGGATTTCGATCGAATTGATTAAATTATTATGCCGCCTGTACACGTTTCTCGCGATTGTTTCTGCGAATCTATCAATTTTTCATCCGATAATCAATTTGATTACGAACCTTTTCCATGCGCATGATGTTCCGATGGGACTGCTTTTTGAAGGTACTTGAGGTATGGTGTAAGATATAATGTAACATTTTCCTTTCGTATTTGTGAATTCGTCTTTTATAACTTAGATGTGGTTTATTCATTATATTCGTCTTTTTAATTTCAGTGGATAAGTGTAATTTATAAGTAAGTACTCGATAAAGGATCTTTATTAAAATTTTTTTATTCTGAACTAATCACGTAGGGACAAAAAAGTGGTCTGCTTCATAAACAAAGCTATTACATCCATACGTATTTTGATCTGGAACACGAGTATGACTTAAGTTTTATTCATCACACCAGAACGCTTATTTTCAAGATCAAGAAATACTTCCTATTGATTTGGTCCATGACATTGTAAAGTACCTGCCGTGTCTAAAGAATAAGAATATGCAAAAACTGGCTGAATGCGAACTCACTTAAAAAATTGTTCAAGTCAGAAGTTAATTTAAAGATCGCAGCAGGTCCTATACATCATCATGGACCGAATCAATAAAAAAGGTTTTTTTTAATTTTCTAAATAAGCATATTTAAAAATTCTGAAAGGTGACTGTATCTCAAAATCCTGACATGATGAATTAAAAATAAGGTCATATTCGCCTTTAGCATATCAAAATACATACGAATATAAATATAATATATTTTGGATTATAATGCAACAAGCCACTGTTTTTATGTGCCTATGTAATCGTTCATTAAAGATAAGAGATCCTTTATTATGTATTTTATTTTAATTTTAATAAATTATTTTAGGTAATTTAAAGTAATGACTGTCCTGTTATTATTATTGCAGCTTTAGTGTACATATGTGTATAAAAACTTAATCCAAATAGCCATATTCTTAAAACTTTAAGTTAATTTTATGTTAAGCAGTCGTAAAAGAGCTTTATAATTTTCAATTGCTATTATAAATATAAAAATTTTAACCTAAAATAAAATGCGAATCTCTGTTGTACATTATTTAGTTATCTTTATATTGTATATAGCTTCAGTGAGATAAATAATTGCTCTAACTTGTGAATAACGATAATTTTCAAATTTACTTATATAATTTGCCTTTTCTAATTCTAAATAGCTCCAAAGCATTAAGCAGATATGAACTTTAAGTGCAAGTATAATTATTTATATTTGTTTGAATAAAATATAAATAAAAATTTGTTTAAATCACTCAACGTTCCTCTATCTTTAGATTAAAAAATTTAATTAAATAATTTAATTTAACTGATCGTATTAATGTTTTACTGTTATTCTGAATAATTTTAAGCATTGCAACGTGTTTGCAAAATATTGCATTTCAAGCTACTAAAATATTTGTAATCTACCTACTTACTTACTATTGATTGTTAACGCTATTATAATTACTGTAAAATACTATACGAACCAAAGTATTAGTACATAAGAAAAAGTCTAACTAAGCAAACTTTTCACCAGGAATTCCTGCGCAGACATGGTTCAACGTCACGACTCTGTCGCAAGGTTCGCAGTGCAGATAATTTGCCGCTAGCCTCGAGCAACCGACAGAATTCAGATCCGCGAGAGGACGGCAGCACAGACGGCGATCGCGAAACCTTCCTCAAGTCGAACCAAGACGACAGCGAGAAGAGTGACGACGCGGAGACGAGGCAAAACAGCCTCGATAATCCAAAGAACGAATCATCGCTCATTGAATCGACCCCCATTCAGCACCAATCCTCAAGGTATTTTGATGTTTTGAGACGAACGAGAAGTGCGCCGATCCCAGAAAGATTAACAAATGGGTTTTTTTCTTATTAACGCTTTTACTAACACGTTTAAAACCTTGAAATCTTTTGGGTCAAATGGCTGTATTCTTTGCTTACAAATCGGAATTAGAAAATTATACTTATATGCCCACGTAGAAATAATTTATATAATTTTTACCAAGATTTTATAATTTTATTTTTAAATTTTGTAAAATTTTGATTCTACATAATTCGTACACAATTTGTGTACAAAAATATAAAAAATATGAGCTCCTATAATAGTCATCGGTTGCTAATTTTGTCATGAGAAGTGTAAAAGCTTAGGATGCGCCACCAAGCGGAATAAATTTTATTTTGTACGAATGACGCTTGGAGGCGCAATCTAACCTTTTACACTTCTCATGACAAAATTAGCAACCGATGTCTATTATATAGGTCATATTTTTTTATATTCTTGTACACAAAAAAATCAAAAAATAGAAAACTTGCTATTTAATACAAAGGCAAGTGCTGATATCACTGGGAATTATTGTACTTCTTATATTTCTTTCATGGCATGAAATTACGTTGATGTCATATTTATTTCTAAAAAATAGCAGTAGCAGAAGAGGGTGGTTTGTCACGGAAAGGCTGCATCTCTGACAAAATAAAACTAAAAACTAAGAAAATTTAGAATCCTCATTTAGATTAGTTAGTTGTTACTAAAAAGAAACTTTGAATTTGTAAACTTATAAGGGAAACGACCACCCACCGGATCATGGATCTTGATTAAATTGCAAGTCATTCCTTAGCCAAAAAAAGAAGACACGTATCTCTGCATGACTTTGGAATGAATGAATATTTTTTAATCTAACTACTCTCAAATTAAAGCTCTTGCTGCATACTTTCTGTTAAACTTTTGTTCGATAGACTAAAATTTATACTTACGGAGATATTTTAATTTTTTTAAACACCAATTTTCCCTTAAATTAAAAAAAAAATCATAACATTGTTACTAAGGCCAATTTGAATAAACGCTGAAATACGTGTCTTCTTTTTTTGGGGAAGGAATGTACTCCAGAAATTTAATCAAGGTCCATGAGATGGTGGGCGGACACTTCCCTTGTAAGTTTAAAAAGGAGAAACTTATTAATTTGACGTAGTTATATAACCTTTTTTCGAAGCATACGCATGTATCGTTCTTCTAAATTATTTGTCTTTTCAATCATTTTTCTCCAAATGAAAATTTGAATACACACACATTGGCGCAATAGTAAAGAGAATTTTAAAATCGATTTCTTGCTTTAACTTTTCTTCTTTGACGTTCCAGAGCAAATGAAATTTTAAACACATTTTCAAAGCGCCGTAAATGCAATAGTCGAAAATCTTGACCAAAGTAAGAAAAAAGTCATTTTTCTTAAGTGACAATGATTTTTTATTAAAAATTTGTTTTTTTCGTAAAATTGATAGTCTAAATAAAATATTTAACCAGATAAATTAATGTTTCAGTAATAAATTTATTGCAGTCGAAAAGTCATATAGTAGAGATGCGATAATTAAATTTTTTAAATAAAGTGTACTTCGTCCAATAATAATTACTTTAATAATTAAATATTGCAACCAATCAAGTTTAGCGACTGCAATTTTGAAACACCTCTTCATTAGAAAATTTATTTTCAAGGTTTCTTTCTTCTATTCTTGGTAAAATTTAAAATGGACATTTTAAATTCAACATCGATCGTACATTTAAATTTTACATATGGTGATACTGAAGTCTAGGTTTGGAAGTGGAAAAAGGTTTTAAGTCGTAAATTTTTACTCTTTCTGACAAAGGGGAGTACTGACGAAATAGATTTATATGATCACATTTAGATATATTTAATCCGTAATGAGATAAATTACATGCGGAAAAATGTAAATAGTATATTGTCTAAAGAAATATTAATTACATTTGCAGAAGTCCATTTCAATAAGGGTAGTAACAATAATATTATTTCTTATGCAATTTTACGTCACTTATTTCTAATGTCTGCATCTGTTCCAACTTTCTTTGCAATCTAATAAATTGATAATTAGATAACGTTCTTTGCCAAACGGGTTTCCCGCACGTTACCCGCAGAACTCAGAATTTATATATAATGTTACTTATTATAAACGCACATTTTAGAAATTAAACGGAATTATAAGTTTATTTAACTATTTTAATTACTGAGATATCGCGCATTTGTCAATATAAAAAATAGACTTTTTAAAACTGGGAAAGAATTTTTTTAAATTGTAAGAGAATAAATTAATTCAACTACATTAATTCGTAAAATTTGTCTGCATGTCAACTTTAGTTTAGAATATAAAGTGTCCTATATGCCCAAGAGAATTCTACCTCCTAAGCAGAGTTGAAAGTTACAGTGCGACAAATATCGCGATACTCATGGCACATACTAACTGAGGATCTTTTGATTTCCCCGTGGAGTGTTGAACGTACGTGGCATGTTTGAGGGCATGTTAGCGACAAAAATCACAAAATTTCTAGTTCTGCATATTTAATATTTTCATCTAGTAAATCTTAATTTCAACGATAAAAACTATTAGCATAAATTATCACTTATTTCATTCGAATCATAATTTTCATAAATTATATGACCGCATTTCAATTCCAGTTTTACGTAGCTCAAATATCTATCTGGGAATGACATTCAGATGAGTCGTTAAAATCAATTTCAATGATCGTTAATAAACACACAAAAGAGGAAATAATACTGTTTATTTTTAGGACTTTTGAATATCAGAATCAGCAAAATTGTGAAAAATAGATTCTATACCGTAGAGCTAAAAAAAAAAGTATTTTGCTATAAAAAAGGTTTTATATTTTATTTGAAAAATGCTTTTAACTTGAAACTAAAAAAACTGTACTAAAACAGAACGCAATATAAACATAATAATCCCAAAGACTTGGATAATAAAAATTCATAAAAATTTAAGCTGTTTTTAGCTTCTACCGAAGATTCAAATCTCAGAGCGACACTAATCCCTCTAAATCAGCGAGGGGTTCGCCCCGAGAGCAGAAATCCGCGATCCGTGGGCGCGACGCCTCCCTCTCTCGCATATCAAAGGGAATATTATATGTACCATCTGAAAGTCAATCCCCGTCGAAATGTACATAGTGTACATAGAGCGAGGGCACCGCAGCCGAGCGTCAAGACTCTGGGGCACGCGCCGTTTCAGGTAATCTGCGTGCGCCGCTTCTGTTTCAGGGACCTGACGAGCATCGGCTCCAACTGCAGCGGCTCGGCGGCGACGGTGGTGGCGACGACGACGGCCACCCCCGCCGTCACGATCCGCTCCTCCGCCGCGTCGTCGCAGTCGTCCACGGCCGCGAGGCGCTTCGCCGGCTGGCGGGCCGCGGCCATCAGCAGCCGCGATTACGTGCGCTGCCCCGTCAGGCAACCGGCTTCTGTCGACGAGAGGTGAAGACTCGGCGAAAATTAAAAAAAAAAAAAAAACAAACCCTTAAAGCGTCGCCTATATATCTTTATTAGTGTACTGTTAATTTCTCCAAGCAATGTCTTTCTGTTTACTTATTTACTTATCATCAATTTGAGTTGCTGTTGTTTGCGTTATGTTCCCTATACATTTGACGACGTGCCTTTTTTGTTCGTTTAACTATTGTTTTATTATCGGCAGTATAATCGCGATTATTGGTACCATTGTTTCAACGTGATTTTCACTTATATAGTTTCATTTCCTTTCTGTTATCGTATTATTATATAGAATTGTGTTTGTCACTGTCTTTGTCTTCGTGCCGTCATATTATTTCATTCATTTTATACACGAAATGCTGTTTGGTTGATTTTACACAACTTGTACAAATAGTTGAAAATATTGAATATTTCAATTTGAATTGTTTCGTTACAACAGATAGAAAACTTCACATTAAGAATCAATTAAACGCATTTCAGTTAATACGTGGTTTTTAAAAACAAATTGTTACAAACTTTCTAGTTATTATAAAAAAAGGTTTTTTAGTTTTTTTTTTTTCAATTGTATGATATATATTGCATATTCAAAGGGAATGTATATGCAAGCTCTTTGATAACATTCCCGGACAAGTTAAAAACAGCCATTATTTTTTAATATTTTTTATTGGCAAAGTGTCACTTATTGCTGATGATTGTCGTGCTACGTGACAGTGTGTGGTGCGATTCCCTAAAGGCGAAAAGTAGTTTTTTAGGTCATATCGGAAGCTTTTGAAAGGACGTAGGCATTTGACGTTCGATATAGTTAGCAAAAAAACTAACTATACACATTTTAATAAAAACTTTTTAACTATTTGTTCTTAATTATATCGTACAACTATTCATTGCCAGCATAATATTAAAAGCAATTTAACTTTGAGTATATCAATCGCTCATTTACACATTTTTCTTTATCAAGTTTCTTAGCTGTTAAACTATTTATTTAAGTGCTACTTATTTTTTAATATGCCCACGTCTAAAGTAAAGTTATTATTGTTTTTTCCAAAATGGGAAAATTCTCTACGTAATCAGTTTTTTTAATATTTGTTCTTACTAAATGGAATTCGTTACTTTTTATAATGTACAATTATAATCTATAAGACGGAAAGAATTCTCCTAATTTGTATTATACACAAAACTAAAATAAATGGAAAAAGCAATTTTCTCATGAGGAAAAGTGTTTTAGAAAATAAACGATGAATATTGTTCTAAAATGTTAAAAATTCAAACTATACTAATCACATGAAAAGAATACTGTCTAGATAACGAGAATATCAAAATAATAATTAATCGAGTGATTTTTTCTGAAACTATATTCTTCGTGCATGACATATGAATGACTGTTCGTGAAAAATGTAATTTTTCTTAATATTATTTCTTTATAAAAGCAATAATGCCTAAGTGTTTCAAGTATGACGTGCCGTCGATGTACATTTATTATGTAATGCCATTCACCTGTATAATTAAACAACAAAACTTGTAGTTGCGTTATAGAGCACGCTCGTTATTAAATGCCTTTTCATTTTTAAATTTTGCTGCACGGCGCTGTATGCAAACTAATTACCGAAAAATCGTCCCTTCACTCGAGAAAATTAAAACTTATTCATTTACCTCATCATTTTAATTTTACGCAGCCGAGAAATTAATTAGCTATAGTCCTTTCCGATATACCACTGAATTAATTAATTTCTTAATAAAAAAAGAATTGCAAGAATAACATTTTAATTACTAAATTAAAAGTGTGCTTCATGTTTTTTAATTCGTTTGTTAGCTGAGTAAAATACATTCTGCTCTTCTTTATATATCCGCGTTTATTAAAACTTTAATGACTTACGTAATACCAACGCAGCTCTTTGACGTACCAGTCATTGTAATTGAAATTTGAATCAAATTCAGACCTGTCATTTCTCGTTAACGTAAATAATTAATATTGTGTAACGTATGACGAGCAGATCCGTGAAAAATTGAATCATTAATCCGTTCGCGCTAATTTTCTCGACTGAAGCTTTGTCTGCTCCGTCAGATAATACGATAAACCCATCAATCCCGACGAAACCGACAATCCCATTTACACCGATCCCTCCCGATCCTTCAAAATTCCCCCTTTCAAAGACAAGCGTCCAAAACCGACTAACCGAACAAGAAAAACATAGCTTCTGCGTTTGCTTCCGCCGTCACACCTTTGCCTGTCTCTGTCGCAAGATGTACCCGAGCAAAGCCAAAGCCCCTCCAATCAAGCAAAAATAAAGCCAAAAGTTTCAATCTAAAAAAGACGAGATTCATGACGAACCGGGAATCCCTCGGACGCGCGTGTGTCCCGCTTAGGTGTTACAGGCGGTCCTGCGAGCTGCCGGATCAGACGCCGCGCTGCTCGCTGCCGGGCGTCAACCGGCATCCGGCCCTCGTCTACCACCACCAGCAGCCGCTGCCGCCGCCGCCGCCGCCGCCGCCGCACCGCCGCCACGAGGTCGCCGCCGCCGCCGCCGTCGAGCCCAGCCGAGTGCACGCCAGGAGCTGCGAGCACGCCGGCGGCCGCAGGACGACCGAGCCGTGCGTCGAGGTCCAGCAGCACTTCGGCCTGCCGATCCTCAGCGTCTCGGAGCCGAGCCCGCCGGACGAGGTCGATCGGGCCGACGACTATTTGTAGGGTTTGCTAGCCGAGGGCTCCACCTCTCCGACTCACACACCCTCGTCGTCCCCCTTCGCCAAGGAGCTCCTCGTTTAGCCAAGCGCTACTTATCGCACGCGAGTCGCAGCGACCTCCCAAGGACTGTCTCTGTGAGCTGGTGGCTCGTTGCGACCTAAGGGACACTCTTTCGAATTATTGCGCTATCGGAGAGTTTAAGGTTCTGCTGCATCAGAGTACCGGCAGAGCGAATGGTTTTCTTTTGGTATACGCGGTACCTTGTAAGTGTGCTCGATGTTTATTCGT
Organism: Ormyrus pomaceus; assembly: GCA_900474385.1. Taxonomy (NCBI): domain Eukaryota; kingdom Metazoa; phylum Arthropoda; class Insecta; order Hymenoptera; family Ormyridae; genus Ormyrus; species Ormyrus pomaceus. The sequence goes on from UCOM01000878.1 coordinate 43,619, forward strand.
TTAAGTCGGAACTTTAAACAATTATAGAATGGTTAAAGGGATGGAAAATATGTATCGACTCATTATATTATATCCTATATACATAGAATTGTAGGCCGTCATATATCTGACAATTTGGTCACTTCTTTTTTTGTAAAATTCAGCTCTAATCCTTTTCTTTTACACTAAATCTTATGTATACTTTACTTTTCTCTTTAATTTATTTCGATATTTTTCATCATTTCAAATAAATTACAAAATATATACAAGTTTTCAGTACAAATTCAATTGGAAGAGCAAACGTTTAAAAAAATTCTAATTGTGACAGACGATGCCAGAATAAGAGTACACAAATGAACGATTCCATATAAATCATATCATAGTAAGGAATAAGATAAAAAAAAAAGTACCATACATTTTTAATTCTACATATCCATGAACTAAGATATTTAATGAAAAAATAAAACTCTCTATGTCACATTCTCCTTCAAACCATGACACTCAAGTAAACTTGACAAATTAATTGAGACGAAGCAAATGAAATCTACGTAAATTACGTACAAAAGTGAACGATTCCAAGTGAGATTTACGCAATCAAGTTTTGTTTATTACAGTATACATCATAATTATGGTCGTGAGTAAAAAAGTGGAGTTTGAGGAAGCCTAAAAAAAAAAACACATAAAGTAAACCCGTACGCGACTCAATTTGTAAGCAAGCTCCGCGTGCGAACATTACAGTTCGGGAAGAGTAAGTGTAATAAGGAAGGTCCAAGTATCTTATCCAGTCCTTACTTGGGGGGATGGAGTGCGCGCACTTTGCCCACAAGCATGCAGATAAGCCAGGCGACTAATAGATACGGCGCGCGGAGTCGCGCGCCCCAGTCGCAAAAACGCGGGAGTCGCTACGTAACCGCTACTATATAAAACCGTCCAGCTACCTTATCACTGGACAGAAACTAGCGACGCTCTTTACTTTCTAATTGTGCATCGTGTGATACGTGTCGACCCTTCGGTTACAATATTCTTTTCCGACCTATTTTATATAAAAATCTGTGCGAGACCCGCGACGAGGAAAATAATTTGAACGGTATGAAGATATTGTAAAAATGAATTCGTTCGCGACGCAGGCGGTGCAGTGTAATTAAACAGAATTAGTGTATAGATTAGCGGAATATAACGTGACGTAAAGATGAATTAATAATAACCAACGAATAAACATACTTCGAAAAGCTAAGCTAATTTAAGAAGGAGACTTATATAAATATCGATTAGATAAGGATAAACATTGAAGAGCGGCCCAAGGTGCCCCGGTACTCCTCGCACCGGAGCGCAGGGGCCCCCGGGGCCTGCGAACATATGCCTCGCGCGCTTGCGCTTGCGCGCCCCATCATTCGTTAACATGTACATATGACATAACGACGATCGCGGTCGCCTATATCCTCCTGTATATTTTTTCCGGGGACGCACTCACGTCCTCTCCTCCTGTCTCTCTCTAAGCTCACATACCTTTCGTGCCGTCGCGCGTAACACGCATAACAGCGGGGGCGAAATATACAGCAAATTCTGGGAACAATGGAAAAAAACGTACGGTTGCTGCGGCAAACTTAGCTCGAGGACATCTGGGGAACGGCCTTGCGTACGTACACGCGCACGCACGCGCGTGTACTGCCTCGAGAGCTGCGGAGAGCGAAACAGTGGTAAAAAGGAAAAAGAACAAAAAAAAAAAAAAAAATTCGCAGACGATTTATAATGCGCGGAGCAAAAAATATCGGCCGCGAAAGCGCGCAGATGACTTAACGCGGACAGACTGCTGGACGGGGAGAGAGAGAGAGAGCAGAAGTGCTGCGCGGGCACACTGTGCATCGGGCAGCTGTGCGCGGTCAAGCCGTTTTTGCGGAAACACTTCAGACGATGCGCGGATGATTAATCGCGGAAGGAAACTACTGGGCGGTTTCGGTGCTCTTCGTTCTTGGATCTTAGGCTTTTTTTTGGCTCTTTCTTTCTTTCCACCGCGGAGTTTTCTGTTTTACTGCAATCTATTGTTCGAAACCTATTGCAACATTTACTGATTCGTGCTTTTTTTTCTTACATATTTTTCGCTATAAATTTATTACGCAACTTTTGATAAAAATGTAATTTTTATTCCTCTTCTTAAGAATTGACTAAAGCTTGTATTAGTTTTCTTTTTTTTTAAAGTTCCTTCGAGTAACGCAATTTTTTATAATTAAAAGTCCTTAAAGGCGATGATTGTTCGTGGTGTCTATACGTTTAAAACTTATATCAACAGTTATTAATTGTCAATTTTATACATAAATATTCTTTTGTAATTACTTTTTACAATCTCATTTTATTCTGCTTCTTCTCATTCGAGTGACTGATTTAAGATTTTGCGGCTATTCATTTCTTTCAACAGCCAATTACTAAAATTTCGTTTAATCGACTCCTGAAATTCAGTTGAAAATAAATTATAAGATCGCATTAATCAGATTTTATCAGCCTTCTGAAATATACGAAGAGCCCAAAGTGCAGGCAATCGCGTGCACCAGAAACGTTTGAATTTTTTCCGCATCAATTACGAAATAAATGCATTGAAGATTCGTTCGTTAAATCAAGAGAGCCTTGACTAATGTACGATATTCCTATTTTCTCGTAAAGTGCAAACGTCAAACGTGAAACTTTATTGCTGCGATTGTGATGATTTATTTTTGTACCAAAAAAGAAAAAAAACACCGGATGAATTTAAATAAGTACTTTTTATCGCGTAATTCAAAATAAAATTTACGCGCTTAAGCTTCAATTGTCAATTAGAATGAACGAATGATCGAAATTAATTGAGAAAGCGCGATCGATTATAAATAATATAAGTAATTGATTCGTAAAGGATTATGAATTTTCAATTGTAAGCATTTTAATTAAAGCTGTAAATCGAACTCTCGCAGAAACGGACCCCAGATTTCTCTAGCAGGCTTTAGCCTACACATTCGCGGTTATACCGACGTTATAGCATATATATGTATTTATGTAATAGATACCAACTACGAATACAAGAAAGCATGTAAAGCACATTCGTCAGCGGTAGCAGAAATTTTCTTCCGGCACGCGTTGAAAAGCTATAGTAAAACTAGTTTTCTACTAAACTCAATTAAAATTTTCACTGTAAACAGCCGATTACAATTTATAGATATAGAACTTTTTCCAAAATATCCATTAACTTAAGATTGTACAAACAAATATAAACTCGTTATATTCCTCGCCATAGTAATTCAATCGAATTTCACCGAGTGAGAGAGAGAAAAGGAACCGTATAAAACAAACTTTTCCCGACGCGCCGCGAAGTAAATATTTCACGGGAGTACCTCAATCCCGACCGCGAAACAATGCGTCACCCCCCTCCAATTGAATTTCTGCCCCGATTCGGCTGCTCTTGCGGTGCGCTCGGTGTCTTCGCGTCGGAGCCGTTGCAGCGTGCGGCGAGGGTTAAGTCGAAGACGAATGGCGTTACATGCATTCGTCCATATGTAAAGAAAATCGAACCGATAGCGTAACCTTAACTCCTTTTACACGTATTTCACGCAGAGTAACGTGCATCTTGCATTCCTCGGCTCATTGGATCCGTGTACATACTTTTTGCGCGCAATGGTACGGCCTCGTGCCCAAATGCGCTTAAACAATTCGGCAGACCAAATTGATTTTCGTTTTTTTTGTTTTCGTTATAACTAATGTGTCATCCTGTATTCGATACGTATTAGTATCCCTCGTCGTACTTGTTTGCCTACCTCGAATTAAAATTAGGTAATTTGAAAAGTTTTAGAATTTCATTATTATATTAAATTTTTTGTTTTTTTGTCGAGTAAAAGGAGCCGTTAAAGCATTTAATTGCGCTCCGCATTTCGAAGGGAGGTATAAATTTCATGAATGGGTATTATAAAAGCAATGAAGGACAACAGACTTTCCGACTTTATTGAGATGCTCAAGTTATATCCTTTTAAGTGATTTTCAACGAAATTGTGAAACTTTTAAAATTGCTTCTTTGTCGAAAGCAGTCGAATGCATGTGACCAGACGTGTACTTGTTACATAATATTAAATATACATTTACCATGACAGAATCATTTTCTTTAAATTTTTCCTACTTTTTTATCCTCGAGGTTTCTTATCCTCCGTTTTCGAACGCATCGAATCAGTACATTCACCGAGTCAATTTTATGCGTAGCAAAATACACTTTTAAGTAACCCAGTGAGAAATGCTTCTCCGCTACACGAGAATGCCCCTCGAGGCAGAGAAGCTGTACGAGCTTTAGTTTTACCCGAAGGCGCAAACATGCGCTGGAATTTTCAAGAGTCTTGCGAGATGAAAATCAGCGTCCTACGCCGTGGCAAGCAATATAATGTCGCGGCTGCTGCTGCGAATGCATGCACAAGTTTTTGCTAAAAATTAAAGACAGTTACAAAATTCCAATTATCTTGAATTTCTCTTCGGGGAATTATAGGGAGTTTGAAAATTGTTACAATCCCATTGGCAATATTAAACAAGTTTTCGAATAAGACAAAACACTTAACCAGCAGTTTTTTGAAATTCGAAATGTTTATAATCTTATTCTATATGTTAAATTGAATAAACTGTTTGATTAAAACTTGCAAGATTCTGAGAATACACTGCGGATTGTGTTTAATAATAATAATCGAAACGTTTGTAGTAATTTTTCAAATAAATTTATAAATTACGTCGAGGAATTTCGTAAATGCTTTCATTAGTCTAAATTTATTCTGTACGTTCTAGATTTTAAGAAAATTACATTAAATTTGTGAATAATAAAAGTACTGAATTGATAAGCGTTACATGTGTCCTATAATACGTATAGTATATGGATATACCGAACTTTATTACTGACCTAAAGAAATGCGGATGACGTAATGAATTTTTTCAGGATTTAAAAAAAGCATTTACAAACCATAACATTTTCCAAAAAAAGTTTAAAATACAATTTTTTTTTTTAAATATTATCTGCATCGTAATGTTTATTTCTCGTTGTCAATTCAGGCTATAAAATGAAATATATGCTTTAATAACGTAATTAATTACACACAATATTGTTTATTTGTATGGAGTTAACGACAGTTAAAATAAACAATAGCAAATAAATTATTATGCATAAAAATTTTATTGTAAAAAATTATAATGCTGAAATAAGAATTGATATATAGAAGGCCAATATCTAAAAATATTACACACTATACTTAATAAATTTGTATTTGTATTATAATAAAAATTGTTATAATGATACATTAAATTTTTTTTTTATGTTTATTGATTGACGTAGAATAAAAATTGCTTTGTTAAAATTGTACAAGGTAGTTTTATTGTAATTTCCGTACACTCTTTCAGTACTACGATAAAATTGTAAAAAGTATTGTAATAAAAATGGATATTTTTAATTTTAATATAGTAAATTATATTATTAATACTTTTTCAAGTGATAATATTATGTGGATTAGTAATCTACGTCACTAGTATATTATAATTGCAGTACTGAAACAGTATTACAATAAAATTTTTAAGATTCATTTTTGCTTTCATATTTATCTTTTAGAAGTGTAAAAGATGGAAAAACAACAAGAATTTACACGTCATATCGTAATTTTTTATCGACCAATAATTAATTATCGACCAATCCGTCAAATACAAAAATGTAAATACATTATTAGTATACAAAATGAAATAATTAGTTTTAATACTTAAACAATTTATAAGACTTGAAGATTGTTGCTCATATCTATACATGTAGCATACAGTATATATATGATTTTTTTAATTTTCTTAATTATTTACAACTAATTCCTTCAAGTAAATGAGTGTAGCTGTTATGTCGATGTTTATATAGACCTGTCTTTTAATTATTGGCATAAATAGATCGACGTTCAAAATATAAACCATATTTCAATCCTGAAATAAAAAAAAACTACATTGATGTAAAAGTAGCCTAGAGAAAACGTACTAATTATATAAATGAATAAAGAAACGTTCGACTTTATATTTTGTATAATGTCATGTTTATTAAAGCAGTTTCGAAATCGATGATTCCTAAAATCGAAAACTATGATTACTTACGTTTAAAAAAATTTTACCTTTTAATTTATTTATATAAATTGATGATAATGCATATACGCAAATTAAAAAATGGATATACATAAAAAGTAGATACACTTGGGAGGCAAATTGGAAATTTTTGGCTTCTATTCTATTATATATTGTGACGAGTTTTATATCCGATGAACTCCGCATTTGAATGTAATAATATAAATTATGCTTTGTCGAAGATTACAATTGTGTAAGAGTGAAAAAATCACAATATTTGTATGATACATTACGAATTATCTGAATAAGATATGTTAAATTGAAACGGTAACCATCTTAGACTAAACTTAATATACGTGAGACCAACAAGGTAAAGTTCCCTAAAATATGACTAAGAAAAATGCGACAAAAAAAATTAAACATCACTTAAGATTCAAATTTTGGGAAGATCTATACCCGAATATCAATGTGCGTTTTAAAATGTTTAAACGTATTTTCAATATCTCGATGGTTATTTAGAGGTTCGCATTCATAGTTTTTTGTCTACGAACATATTAAATTCGGATAAAATAAGTCTGAATAGAATTCTTTTGTTGACATTGATACTTAAGAAGAAATAATTAAAATAGAAATAATAAAAAAATAAGTGGAAATTTGAGTTGAACCAACGTATGAAAAAATAATCTTTGTAATTCGATTGTTTAATTGTTATTAAAAGATTCGTTTCAATAATAGTATTTTAAAATAAAAACAAGAAAAAAATTTACCCAAAGAACGTTTATCATTGTAAAACGTAAAATTCAATAAACTACGTCTATTTACAAAATAAATGTAACACGAATGAAATTGTACTTTTAAATTGTTAAATGTTACAAATGTATAATTCAGAGAATGCTGACAAACTTTTGAAAATCAGTTTAAAGCATCATTTTAATTTTTAAATGCGATATTGTTAATGTACACAATATTATCAAATGTCTACCTACTAAGTGGGAATAATCGTCATAGATAAAAATAAATATTAGTGACGTAACAAATAATATTAGATTTCATAAAGAAAATTGATGGAAATATATACTAATTATTCAAACATTAAATATTAGGGTGATATAAATTATTCAATGACCACCAACTATGCCGAGGGCCAATAACTGTTTGATTTACTCCGAATAATATATAGCCTGTGAAATACGGGCAATCTTACAAGTGTCAGAATAATCGAATTTAATCGAAACCCGAAGTAATCGTACTTTATTCACGATGAAATATAATAAAATACTAATTTTCTTGGATCGACGTTCATGTGCTATCAGAATAACAAATTCAGTGTTATTTATTTTTATTTAAAAATTGTAATATTTATTAAATAACGAATTTCAATTCACTGTTCTAATAAAACTGAAACTTCTTGTAGATTTCTTATAAAATTGCTCCTAAAGAAAAGCTACCGTCATAAACGATAAAATATTTAAAATGTTACGGTGTTAAATCATATTAATAAGATTATTCTAAATTAACCTCATATATATGAGCAAACATGTAATTAAACTTTTTCATTAAAAATGCATTAATTAATACAAAATACTAAACCGTCAACTTAACATAAATAATTTTTAAACTTTTTCTAACGCAACTTTGATTAGTCAGTGAATTATCCAGAAAGAATTAAGTGAACTTCCTATTTATAAACATCTAAATTGAAAATAACTTGCTTATTTTAGTCAAGAGAAGAGTAGTAGAAAGAAAAACTTTAAAAATCTACACTGACACTTCCTTACGGGACCAAAAGCGATTCAACTAGGTGTCTACGGGTGTTCCCTTCGACTAAACTTATAAATACTGCAGTCTCACCAACAAATTGAACTAATTGTTATATGTCGGTAACAACTATAATAATACACCAAGTAAATAATTTTTAAAATGAGTCAAGGTACGTATTAGAGTTTTGAGAAAAATTCGGTAATAGAACTAAATTAGATTCGATAATTTAAATAACCAAGTAGTCAATATAAAGCAAAATATTTTAGAAATTTTTACAAATTAAAAGTAAGTTACGGTATCCTTTTTTATCGTAGTCAAAATATTCAACGAAAAATGACTATATGTAATTGATAATGTAGAAAAAATTACGGAGCAAACTTATAATAAGAATTCGAAATGTAAGGAAACTCTAAAAGTATCCGAATGTCAATACGACGATAACCAAAATGAAAAATGAAAAAAAATAAGTTATAGTTACTGTAAAGACATGTATACAAGGGTCGCATGCTCATAGTATCGGAAACGTAGGACCTTGTACGTGATACATCAAACGGTACATATTGATTACGCCGAACAACGATCAATTATTCAAGTGGCTACTCAATGAAGCTCGCGACGTCGTTTTGCTTGGGACGAGCGCGAAAAAGTCTCAAGGCTAAAAGACTTTTAAAATCAAACTTCGAACTTTTCTTGCCATGACACCTGCTCCGATTTTTTTTTTTTTTTTTTTTATTATACCTTTTTCTGTTTTAACGCGAATTACTTTTCATGTTCGAGAATCATCCGACATTGCTTTTTTACTTGCATTATACATATTAATACCTTAATGAATTGCCAACATTGATTTGTCAAGATCTTATCAACAATGATTCCGTAAAATCTTGTACAGATAAACAATTTGTATTATTAAATTATGATGTCGCCGTAAAGTTGCAATGTAAAAACTAAAATATTACTTGCTGTATTAAAAAAATACGATTGCAAAACGATGTAAATACACAAATTTGCCTTGCACTTTCGATTCGAGACGCAATCTATTGTCTGTTGATGAAATTAGCCTTAAAAAATAGAATCTTTTCTTTATAAAATTGTGGAATATAAGTAGGAAAATCATGAATGTAGATAATTAATTACCTACACAGGCACACAAAAAATAAAAAGTGCCCTGTACAGTAGAATTTTATAAATACGACTTTTTTTCTTTGAGATATACCAGTTTAAAGTATAAAATACCACTGTAAAAGAATACGCAAATGTCTGAATGTGAAATGAATTAAAAACTATTTTTACTTAATAAATATATTGATGAGACTCGAAAGGTAATTTAAAGAACACGACAGGTACTGCACACTGTCGTGGACCAAAGCACTAATAAGTATTGTTTGATCTTGCAAATATAAGCATATCTTAGAATTCTTAAAAATCCAGATATCTCAAAATCCCATTCGTCATATTCGTGTTTAGCGGATTAAAATACACGCGGCTATAATAGTTCTCTATCGCACATGTGATCACTTTTTATTTTTTGAGTGTCTGCGTTACCTTTATTCGATGAAACTATAGCCTAAGAGTCTTACTGCAATTCTAACAATTTCTGTAGATTATTATCCGCTTCTCTCCCTTATAGATCAATCTTTTAGAACGTCGATCAAGTTACTTAAATACGCAGTACATAATTATTGTAGTGGTAGTTTACTCAAAGCCTAGCTTTGTAAATCAAGCGTCATATAAAATCTTCTACTTGAATTATGTCCTCGAATCAGGACCTCCACTTTTAAACTCCTTGTGTAATAAACCATAGAAATTCCAATAATGTATATTTAAATGTAAGCAGAAACAAAGCATTGCGATTACATGTATTGTACATATGTCATTGTATAAACAATGAGCGTAAGTACTTATATGTATAATTCCTATACATGTCACTGTAAATCTCCTTGTAATATCTTTTAAGATTCCATGTATAAAGTATGTAAAAGTCTCATCTTCATTTTTTTTATCTTTTGCTATTATTTCATAACACTTTTGTTTGTAATTTCAAATATAAACTATATATCTTACATTATTCTGTATAAAAAGTTTCTGAGAATATAATACTTCAATTTAATCTTTAGTTTTATTGTGTAAGACCTTTAAGCCCAATATGCATGAAAACTATATTGCATATATTTTTTAGTGGAGATTTAAATCGCAACCTAAGCTAAAATTTAAATCCTTCTAAAATAAGTTTTAAATAGATTAATTTTAACTGAAGCATCTAGACCGTATTGCGGCACCGAAAGTATATACCTTGTAAATTTGAATGGAATAGCAATGTTTCGAAGTTAAGAGTAATTTTTCATACATATATACAGATGTATACTTGTCTATCTTACAATCCTTTGATTTTCTTTTTAATAATAAATCTAATTAGTAATAATTAATAATAAATTAATAAATTTAAATTCGCTTAATAATTGTGAAACCATTAAGTAAGCAATTTCATTAATAAAATAGCTATATAAAAATGAAAAAAAATATTTTTATTTAGTTTAATTAATATTTTGAAGTAATTATATATTAAATGTAAAATTTTAAGGGTGTTTACTTTTGTTTCAATGAGTAACAAGTGTTTGAGAAAATGTGAAAATATTATTTTATTATTATCAAAATACGTTTTTTTAGAAAAAAGCTTTTTTACATATAAACAGGAGAAATATGAATATGATATATTATATAATATATAAATTATATCTACACAATTAGGACTGATTAATGGAAGTATGCAAACCTTTTTCATTAAATTAGTAATAAAAGAAACCATCTGCATAAAAATTAATTCAGTCACTACGCAACATAATTGCGTACTATACAATTACAAATTTTTCTATTGCTACATTAAAGTAAATTTATATCAGAAACATTGCACATCTTTTATAGTCTCTTTTGCAATATTTTTTATAACTAATTTAGATCCTTTTTGTAAGTACATATATATTTTTAATAGCTTACGTTATTAATTTGTACATGTTAAAGTATTAACTACTATAAGGAAGATTCTTTGGCTTCTGATGAGATACTATCTGTTAATAAACTGTCATCCTCAACACTGTTGTTGATATTTATAGAATCTCGACTAAAATTCATTCTGTCCAGTGATAAATCAACTGAACTTTCTGTCTTAGCTTCTTCGTAACTACTACTTATATTTATAGTAGCTTCATCTGAATTTCTTTCTGATGAAGAGTCCCGAGAACCTTTTTTTTCTTTCGTTTCTTGAGAAGGCACCTGGTTTTGGCTAATTAAATTATTTTGAGATCTGGATTCTGTTAATCCTTTTTCTAGTTCAGCCCATGGATCATTAAACACAGTATGTATATCAATAAATTCAGATATAGGAAGTCTGCGATGCCAATTTGAATCCCTTTTCTGAAAATAAATTTAAATTAAATTATTTTAATAATTTTAATAAAGGAATATAAATTTTTGATATTGCAGATTTCAATAAAAAAAAATAAATAAATAAAAATAAAAAAAAAATTTATTTGTCATATCTCTAATCACTTGTACTGATTTTATATAAAATAAATTTGAAATGCTTCTTTTATGAGTCAAGTAATTTATTTGTCATTTCAACATTGATAATATTTTGATGACTATTTTGTCATCCTTTTCAAGCTTGTGTAGAATTAAACATATGGATTCAAAGCTTGATTCAAAAATTGCACACATTAACAGTTCTAGACAACGCTTAAATTATTATTTAATAAAGATATTGTTTAGATACCAATGTTACTAAAAACATATTCAAAATGTTTTGAGTAAAAAGTAGTACACACCTCAGTAGAAAACTGCTGCTGATGTCGTTGCACTTTATAAGGTGCATAGTGTTGACTTTCTGGACTGTTTCTAAACCAAGCTCGCTGATTATTGTAACTTCCAGAGATTGAAGTATTGGAAAAACGTTGATTGCGTCTATCAATTTTTCGATTCCAATTTCCTTTCTGATATTGATTGGTTGGAGTGCTTGATCCAAAAGGGATGCTATCACCTTCGCTTTGATCGTTCGGATTCTTCAAATCAGAAAACCGATTATAAGTTTCAGCCTTGTTTGGTTGTTGATAAGTGTAACCGGCTCTTGAATTAGATCCGCGATAAAAATGACCCTGATTTTTATTTGGCGTACTAAACGGTGATTTCTTCATTTTTATGGTTTATATATATATAAAAATAATCTATATATATTTTATGTTATATATAAAACTAATCTACAATATAGTTGTGCGTAACCAAAAACAACGTTTATTTTCTTGATAATTTAAGCAGACATTGAAATGAATTAGTAAACACTACATACTATTTATACATAAAATCTAGTATTTGTTTGATTACATAAGCTGGCTACAGTAATATCGTAAAATACTGTATTAATACAGCAATTGTAAAAACTGTAACACGATACACAACTCTTATTATGAACCAGGCCTCCCAAGCCACACTACCACAGTTTATACATTTGCGTCACTTACATAGGAATACGCGTCCAATATGGCGTCGGAGGCCATATTCTTGGTTGTGAAGCCCGCGAAAAATTTAAAGTAACGCGTTTAGTCAATAGAAATCTTTATTTTGATATACTTCTTTAAATATTAAAATAATTTATCTACTGATGTTAGAACATTGTTAAATGAAAATTATACATGGTAAAAGCATTTTTTTACTTTTTATTTAGCTTCATTCTATACCTTATAAATATAAAAATATGTACGTAAGTGTAAATGTATGAATAAAAATACTTAAACTTATACTTAAAAATATAAATATTTATTAAATACAATAAAAATATCTGGCAACTTTATTACAGGAATCCTGGTAATTACAGCAATTCTGCAACTATTTGCGGTCCATTTTGACTAGAACTGTAATACATACAAAAATTATAATAATAAACATTCAAAACAAATTCACAAATAATTTAAAAATGAGATTAACAAAATAAATTATAAGATTTACAATTTTCATTGTATTAACATTTTATTATTAATACTCATAAATACTACTTCATAACATAAAAAATGTTACAACGATCTTTAAAATTAAATTAAAAATTTAACTTTAGATATATTCAAAACAATGATCTCGAACAAAGCAGGCAAATATTTAATCTTTCAATAATTTATATTATTTATCTTAAGATACAAAAATAATGCAGGTTATTTTTTTGCAACTAATATCACCTTAAAAAACTAATTTTAATTATGATTATTTAAAATGATTTGCTTCTTGTGGCCTTTTTGTGATTTAAAATTAAGGTTGACAACTTCCGGTGTATAAAATAAACAAACATGAGTAAATAATTTTCTGAGGTAGTCTACAGGAAAGAATGGGCATGCACTTTTTCTTTTTGCCATTTTTTAAAACTGAAAATAACTTTTAACGCCATGTTTTTGACTGTGTATCCACGCATGCGCACTTGGCAATTGTGGGCGCTCTTTTAACACGTTAGTGTCGTAACTATATAAACTGTGTCCGTGTGTCAATTAGAAAGATTGTACATATTACCACTAGTCGATAAAATAGAAAATTTAGTCGTTTTATATGCACACAGTGGTGCGTAGGTCTGTTACCGGAGGTCACTTACCGAATTTCTTACAGGTAAGATACCGGGTAATATATCGACTCTATTTTGAAACAGTTTCCGACATTTCTGACCAGTGGTGGGTAAATGCCGCAAATCCGAGGTTTCTGACATATACCTGTCGGAAACTGTCAGAAATGTAAGAAACATGTAGGAAATGTCAGAAATGTCAGAAATGACATTTCAAACAAAAAAAATAAGCTTTGGCGCGGTTTTCTGCTTATATTTATAAACAGTAAACATCTTCAACTCTACACTCTGATTTAACAGTCTCACTGTCTTATAACATAACTTATTCAAATTATAAAAACGAAAAATGAGTATTTTTAAATATAATAAATTATAGCAATTAAGTTATTTTTGAAAGTAATTATATACAATAGGCAGTGCTCATTATATATCAGTTCATTATAATATCAGTTTATTAAGTTTATATTTAAGGTGGCTTCAACGCGTGGTGCCGTATCAAGTCGGGGCCCCAGTGGGCACCTTCTTTGTTTTTGGCAATTTTTAAAATTTCAATTTTAGTGATTACCTTCGAACTACTGTAGATAGTCTTAAAAAATCCTAGTTG
>UCOM01000879.1:0-57552 GCA_900474385.1 Ormyrus pomaceus
CACAAATTTTGTACTTTGAGAGTTTCATTATTAGTTACTGAAGCTTCGTTGAGCCACTCCACAACCTAACCAAAAAAGGTTATTAATTAGTTTTGTACTTGATATATAAAATATATTAAAATTTAAAACCAATTTTTGTAAAAAATTATTTGAAATGATAAATTATTGATAGGGCATACATTAGTGTTTTGTAGTAAAGAGATCAAATTATATTCGTGAAATTCTTGTAACATTTATATAAAATATATTCAGTAAAATTTTAAAAACAAACAATAGAGTACTTACAGGGCAACAGAGCCTTCTACTTGATTGCTCGTAGCAGAAATGAAAGCCTCCAGTGTTGTTGTGCAAAAGAATCCGGAACAGCATCTGTAAGCACAATTTATATTAGAGTTGCACAGATAATCAGGATAGATAACTACAGGGCAGGAAAAGGGCATGGAAGGAACGACAAGGGAGTCTCACAAAATAAAACAATACTATCACACAACACTATTACTACAAATGCATGCTTACCTTTAAAAGTTCCTGCATCTGGCTAAAGCTGTAAAACCAACTTCACTAAATCAGGTATCATCCCAGTTGAACGCAAACTTTCAGGTTAGCATATACATAAGCCAATTCATATTTGGAGGAAGCGCTAGATATTTCTTATCACCTAATGCAAAAGAAATGGGATTAATTAAGATTTTATAATATGAATTATTTTAACATGAATTATAATTTAAAAAAAAATAAAACTCAATTTAGTTTGGTGAGGGTCGAAAAAGCCTAAGAGTTTTACTTAAAATTTAATTTAACATACAAGCACAACTATCTGATTATTTTGTGCTGTATTGTCAAAGTTAACTTGCCGACCACTCACAAATTAAGGTTCACAACTTTTTAATTATTCAAATTAATTTCTACAAAAACAACTTAACTTACTTACTTAATTACTACAATAACAAGATGTAAAAGTTGCACGGAAGTGCAAGAGGTGTAAGATCCAGTTGTATAAACAATATAATTTAAGGTTATCCATCTTACAAGCACAACTGCAGCACAAGCAGACGGATTTTTGGACGTTTGGTTTGGCTGACCATAGATTGCGTTGATAGACAAGAGAGGAGGTTAAAGTCAATGCTGATTTGACCGTCTTTTGACGCGTCACAGCCGTGACAAGGTAAACAATGTTCTGGTGATATTAATGATATCATAATTATAGACAGGAAATTTTATTAATGTCATTAAGAACAGATCAATTGAATAATTGTAAACATATTAATCGTCTAAAGAATTTAATTTTTCTCTTAAGTATGCTATTTGCCGTACCTATATTTACGTTAAATAAATCTTATTTAAACCTTTTAGATTCATTTATTTGTTATTAATTATTCATGCTCATAAAGAGTGCGCATGAACTTAACGAAGTTCGAACTGAAAGTTTGAAGACACTTGAAAACTCGTCTTCATAAGTTGTCGAAAACTTTCCATTAACGCTGTCGATATATTCATTTTCATCTATTGCGGTGGCGTTAACTCAATAGCGATAGCAACGATCATTAAAAAAGGGCGATAAATACTACTTTGCGTACGTAAAGTGCGATTATGGCGCTCGATACATTTACAGAATAACCCCCCTGTGTGTTGACGCACGTGATTTGTCAAATGTTCCTTCCGCGTGAAGGATTTCGTGCAATACTGGCACTTGTGCGGTGACTCACCCGTGTGCTGCCTGACGTGGTTCACCAGGTGATCCTTCCGCGTAAACGCTTTCGGACAGTACTGACAGCGGAAGGGCGTCTCTCCTGCATTTGTTCAAATTCCGGTTTCTCTCTTTTTTTTTAACTTTTTTTTTAAGTGTATACTTTTACGCTCTCGACACAAAGGTAATTCCGACCGTCGCAAGAGGCGGGAGAAATATTTTTTGTCTCGGGAGAAAAAATTCATTTGATTGAAGACACAAAATTTTGTACGTTAAAAAATGAAAACATTAATAGGCTGCAAAATATCTTTTTCTTATTTTTTAATATGTGGTTCTAAAAAATATTGTGTCATGTAACAGACAATCTAATGAATTTCTTTATTTTTCCGATTTTTTACTACGCCATTCAGACAACGGGGCATCACCTGCACAAGGCGAGTTTTGCCCAATGCAATGCACCAAGTGGCAGATCCAAATTTTCAATTTAGGTATAGTACGAATCCTCTAATTTAACTTTCTGCACACATTATGTGCATTTTTAAGCCATCTTAGCAATAAGAATAAAAAAATTAAATTCAGCAATGAAATAATATGTTTCTTTACCTGTCAATTTACATACTTCTGGAAAGAAGAATCTTTAAACTTCATGCAAATTATTCAAGTAGTAAACGCGATACATGTATCAACGCATACATACATTTCATAGATGATTTTAAAGCGTTGTAAATACTTAATATTCTAGTTAATATTAAATTCAATAAATATATTTTTTCATTATAAGATATGCTGTACTTAGTTATAAAAATTTTTGTCAAATCAATCAAAAATGTAATGAAATAACTATGTACTCTAATCGAAATACAATAAAAATTAGATTAGTATGCAATTTCAAATAAAATTCCATATTATTCAACCAAACATTAGTGATACATAACAACAATTTCAATAAGATTTGCCATCTTTGTGTATTACATTCAAGAAAATTCTATGTAATGAATTATTTAAAAAATTTTCAAATAATTTAAAATGTAGAATATCCTTAAAAATGTTTAATTTTAATAAGGAAAGAGCAGTTTTGTTAATGTTCAACTAACCAGTCACAGAGATTTTTTCATATTAAATATAAGCATATAAAAAAAATTGACAAATAATTTTCACTAAATGTTAGTAAACCGAGAATAACAGAGGTATGTATGTTTTTAATTTAGAAATTCTGTTTTCATTGAATTTTAAGAACATATAAGGATTAAACTAGTGAGGTGACATTAAAAACTGCGTGTAACTTGTAAAAAAATTAAAAAATATAGGCAAATGACTAAGCATATATGAGAGCGGTGTATAAGGCAGAATTGTGATGCTTCTAATGAAGTTAGTAGGAATGATGAAATATATTGTTATAGTAAGACTTTAAAACTTGATTAAAATTCAATACTCATGTAATGTCTGAATTTTTTTTTTATATTTAAGCTTTAAACTCAAATAAAGCTTTGGAGGTTAATTTTAGTTTAATTTTTTTAGAATTTGTATAATGTGTGAACAAGAAAATATGTATAGAAGAAACTTTACATTACTCAAAAGTGAATTCTTTGAATTTATTCTCTTTATATTGTGCAGGTCTTGCTTATTAACGTAAATAAAATGAAATAAAAGCAGTTATTTGTTTTGCATGAATAAAAAACTAAACGTCATAAGCTATATTTAAATTTTTAATTAACAAAATGGGAATGTGTACTCTGAACTAATCAGTACGTGTTTATACATAAAGGTTATTATATTTAACATGCAAGCTTCGACGTATAATTAAATAGTTTTATATAGATTTTGTCATAAATAAAATAAATTACAAAAACTTAACGAGCGACAAAACCAAATTTTATAAATAATAAATTAAAGCTAAGTAAAATAATATATTTGAAAGGCAATAAAAATGTAATAATTTTAACACAAGATCAAAATGATTACGGTTTCAATAAAGAACAAAGTCATTTAATAAGCCAATATAATTAAAATGTAAAGCGTATGAGTACCATCGTAGAGTTTAATTAGTGAGCGATAGACAAGGAAGAAACAGAGAATAGAGTAAAAGAGAAAGTAATTGAGTTTGTTTTTTGATTTTAATTTTGCCGAAGTGCACATCTCTGCCAACCGCTCTCACCTGTGTGTTGGCGGATGTGGTTAATAAGGTGTTCCTTTCTGGTGAACGATTTGGAGCAGAAGCCGCATCGGTGTGGTGACTCACCCGTGTGTTGCCTGACGTGATTCAGCAGGTGCTCCTTGCGCGTGAACGTTTTCGAACAGAAGTCACAGCGATGCGGCGTCTCGCCCGTATGCCACATAATGTGATTCGTGAAGTGCTCCTTACGCGTAAATGATTTGCCTGTAGTAAAACAAGAAAACGATTTTTTGATTTACATAGTTCACAAAATATTTTATATTGTAATTTAAAGCATAGATTATTGTAAGAAAATGTCATTTTAATTTCTTTGAAAATCTGAAAGAAAACGTGAGCATTCAAAATTTATATTTATTTAATGTTTTTAATTAACTACTATTTATAATACAAAGCATATTCTTACATCTATTATTCAATTTTAACTGAATTTGAATAAAAATAATAGAAAAGTTATTCATTCATGAAAATCTAAAAATGTGCTAAAAGTAAAATATATAGTAATGGTAAAGTACTCGACAACTCTATGCCAAAATTCCATTAGTAAACACAAAAATAAAGACGTAAAGTAAAGCATCGAAAATGCCGGTCAAAGGGCAGAGACTTTGAGTGAGAGAAGGGGTAACAAAAGGGGAACGATTGCCGATCCGTGGGAGAGAAGGGATAACTGACTAGGGGTACTGGAATGCGCGCGCGGCGAGAGGAGGATGAGGAGTGCCGATGCTTGGTGCGAGGAGAGGGAACGAGGATGACGACGACGAAGCGATCAATCGTAGCGTGAATTTTATTTTTCGCCATCGAGCTGCTGTCAGTGGCGACGCGCGATAGATTATCTTTCGCCTTCTGTTGCTGTGGATGACCAGCCTTATGCGAGTCAGCAAAACGCCCTGTTGACTTTCTGAGCATGCTAGCGTAAGCTTTTAGGCTAGATCGCTTTTTCATCTATCTCCTTAACAATTATTATTGATGCACATATATCCATAAAAATGATTAAAGTCCCATAAA
Organism: Ormyrus pomaceus; assembly: GCA_900474385.1. Taxonomy (NCBI): domain Eukaryota; kingdom Metazoa; phylum Arthropoda; class Insecta; order Hymenoptera; family Ormyridae; genus Ormyrus; species Ormyrus pomaceus. The sequence goes on from UCOM01000879.1 coordinate 4,863, forward strand.
AATGATTAAAGTCCCCGTTTACATTAATATCATTATAATAATATTATAATTTAAGATTATAAAAACTATAAAAAATAACAAAATTTATAAAAAAACAAATTAGTGCTATGTAAATATGAATATCCTGCTAATTCATACTTATTATTAACTATTAAAAGTACATTTTAGATTCTTCAACATACAATGAACTATACTTTATTTTAATTGACATAAAAAAACCGTTTTAATTTTATATAAAAAATTAAATATTACAAAATAAAATAAATTTTATTTATTTTTATATTTAGAGTGAAACCAAATTAAATTTTCTAAATTACACAAATTAGTTTTTCAAGTATTGGAATTTTCATCTTAAAAATTTCTTGAAAAATAGGTAACAAACAATAGGCAAAAATGTAATGCATTACTATTATAACTTCTTGAGAATGATAAAGTTTAATGAAATTAAAAAAAGAGATGAAGTTCTCGTACAAGTTTTAAAACAATGTTAAACTTACCGCAAATTTCGCAGCGGAAGGGTGTGTCGTTAGTATGTGATCGCATATGATTGGCCAAGTGTTCTTTTCTTGTATACTTTTTTCCGCAAACTTGACAGTGATGGGGCGTTTCGCCAGTATGCCACATCACGTGGTTCATGAAGTGCTCCTTGCGCGTAAAAGATTTCTTGCAGATGTCGCAACGATGCGGCGTTTCACCCGTATGCTTGCGCACGTGGTTCACCATGTGCTCTTTTCGCGTAAACGTCTTCGCACAGTATTGGCATCTGAATAGAAACATATTTCCGTGTTAAAAAGAAACAAATTTTGGTCGTTTAAAATTGTAATGGTAAACTGTTTACTACTTCATTATGAAAATCTTTTAAATTTTAATAAAAATTAAAGTTAACATTTATTGGTAGTTCAAAGCGCAAAATTGTATTACCTGTATGGAGTTTCTCCTGTGTGACACCTTGCATGATTATCAAGGTGTTCTTTTCTTGCAAAGCTTTTACCGCAAACCGTACAATTGTATGGTTTATCCGTGGCATGACGCTTCATGTGACGCTCCAATGACGGCGCATTAGCGAAAACATGAAAACAAACAGCGCACGTGAACATGGAACCGCCTAAGTGGCACTTTCCATGGCGTGTTAAATCATTCGCAGTGGTAAATGCCTTTCCGCATACCTAATTATTAACAATATATAATTATAATTTGGTTTTTCTTTTTTTTTTTTAAACTTAAAGCCGAAAATCAGCATTGTTTAATAAGTTTTTTAATAACGTCAAATAAAAAATTAAGTAATCATCTAAATTATTAAAACATATTATTAATTTAATTAACAAATATTTTATAGCTATTTAAATTATAACTTATCATATAATCTAAATAAAATTTCTGCTTATATTTGAAAGTTATTATAATAAATAAGTGCCTTTTTAAATTCAAAACGCAAATATATTTACCTGACATGTAAAAGGCTTTCTTTCTGTGTGATACCTTCGATGCACAATCAGCTGATACCGAAATTGAAAAATTTTGCCGCAAACTTCGCAGGCGTGACTTCCTACGGAAACAGGCGATTGACTTGGACCCGGCGTTGCTTCTCCATCACTCGTTTTTATATCAAACTTGTTTAGTTGTACTTGCTGCACTATTGGTGTACCATTCTGTATGGTTGTTACTGTTTGTGTCGGCACTGTTCCACCAACAAGGGTTGTACCAGCGGCTATTTCACTTTGTAATTTTCCAAAAACTTCATGGTATGCCAGTAGCTGATTTATTTGGTTTAATTCCTCAACATTGACGGCTCCCTAAATATAAAACATTTTATGCAAATTAGGATAACTTAGCTTAATTTGATACATTTAGATATTCAATGATTGAAATATAAATAATCTACCTTATTAATATAATGGGATATATCAACTCCTAAGCTCTTTGCAAGATCTTGATCACTTGTGGCACTAATTTTTACAATAGAACCATCTGCAGTCCGAACATCCATCATATGGCCTCCAGCTTTTAAATCGGGTACTTGAAACCTATAAATTATTATGAATAAAATACAAAGTTCGTTGAAATTTGTTTTTATATTTTAAAATATTTGAAAATATTACTGAGTCATGTTTAATTGTCTTATTTCCTCTTTCTTTTCCACCTTCTCCACAACACCAGAATTAGCTCCATCTGCAGAAGAAGCACCACCAATGCTAACACCGATTTGTTGTTGTTGCTGTTGCTGCTGCTGTTGTTGCTGCTGCTGATGCATCAAACTTTGTTGCAAGTCCTGAGTTTGTTGATGATGATCATTTTGTGTATGTGCATGTGTATGGTTATCCGATGCTTCCTCCTTAGATTTCTCATCCCTACTAGAGTTTTGATTTGTTTGTGCTGCAGCCTGAGCATTTTGGTGATTTTGCAGCTGATGATGTGCTTGAACTTGATGCAGTTGTGCTTGCTGCTGTTGTGTTTGCATCTGCTGCTGCATCTGGGCATGAGCAGCCTGCAGATGACTCACGCTAGCTTGGAGATGGCTGCCATCTAATGCAAGTCCTGGAAGAGACACTGGAATCTGAAAAAAAATAAGCTATTATTAATAAATGTGAAAATATTCATATTTATAGTTATTAGTATAAAATTTTCATAGTTATTAGTAATATTTACTCAAAATTAAAAATTAATCTAATTACAATTTATAATTCTAAGTATTATAATTGAAAATTTACTTATTTTGAAAGTAATATTTCATATGTATCAGAATTACATTATCTTAAAATTTTACAACCATGCAATTCTATTATTTTAATTAATAATACATATTTTCACACCTACTACAAATATTGAACATCAAGTTTTACAAAAGCACTGTTTTACTTATACACATATTACTTGATAATCCTTCTAATACTTTTTTTAAGTTTACTACTAAATTATAGATATATCTTCCACATTGTCTACTGTAAAATAATAACATGCAATTTCATTAAAACAAACCTGTGCAGTAGTTTGCAAAGAACCATGGTGATTGCTCCTACTGACTGGTGGTTGGTGGTGATGTGATGTTGAAGTTTGATGATGAGATGCAGATGCTAGTGACATATCCTGGTTCAATAAAGTCGCTGAATCTTTGGTGTTCTGAGCTTCAGTGCTTCCTGCTCCACCTCTATGTTGAGGATGGTAACAGACTGGGGGCATTGGCCCAGGAAAGAGATTGGTAAGGACCCAGTATTTAGCTACTGAAGATGCTAAAGCTACAGCTGTACCTACACGGAGGTCTGTAGATGTCTGAGAATTACTCCCTGCATTGCTAAGGCTTGTTGGGGTTACCAGACTGCCTGGATAAGAGGGACGGCCACTTTGACCTGTGTTTACTTCCTACAGATATACATTCAAAGAATTGTACAACATCAATTAAACATGCAGCCGCATGCATTATAAGTTGAAACAACCAACAAATGCACTATTATAATATATAATATATACTAATATAATTTCAACATATCGATATATTAAGATTAATTTTTAGTATTTAATAAAAACCATGCATCTATTAACACCATTAAAATTTTTTAAAGCTTTTGCTTACATTTACCAACAGCTTTTGTGTTTATAAATATTACACAATATCCATGTAAATCAACTACAACAAACAGTTTTATAAAAACAAAAAAAAAAAAAAAAAAATGCAACACTACTCACAATAAGTCAAATACTATGCCTTTTTTTAAATTTTCTACTGAATTATTAATTAATATCATAATACATAAAAAAAGTAAATTAGAAATTCACATTTGTTGGTGAAAATTTCAACATATACAAAATATGTATGATTGCTCACCTCTTGTTGCGCCTGCGTTGTCGCTGGCAGAGCATGTTGCTCACTATTCATTTTTGTTTAATAATAATCATTGGTCAAGCACTTCCTGCATTCTTCATTTTCAGTTCTGTAAAAAAGGATTTGATTAAGAATTATTAATTAAAAATAATTTGATTAATAATTAATAATTTAGTAACAAAAATAAAAAATAAGTAAACGGATGTGATGGAAATAAATTGAACTATAATAAATGTATTTAAAAATAAATAAATATTTTGAATATTTAATTTTTCAATAATTAAATAATATAAAAGGATTTGTTTTTTAAATTAAATGAAGTAATATTTATATTGAATATTTATAATTATAAAATAATTATTTAAATAAAAGTAAAATTCCATATTTTCCATAATTATATTTATGAAGTATATCCTTGCTCCATATAAGAATAGTTATAGTAATTTTTTCAATAAATTGAAGTAGGTCTTATTTTTTCCAAATTCGTAAAAATGATTTAACTTTATAAAAACTGATAAAAAAATCTTAAAACCATAAACTTATGGTATTTTTAAGGTTCAACTATAATTAATAGATTCAATTTACTTAGTTTTTAATAAACACCATATGTTTTCGCTCACTCTCACACATCTTTATTAGCGGAAAAAAAAATTGTTATTCTACATATCTATCGCTCCTATCCTCTCAACGCGAGACGTCTATAGCAGTCCGATGCTTAAAAACACTCGTTCGTCATAAGTACTGAAGCAGCAAAAGCATCTTTTTTCGAAAAGCGTTCTGCGCAAAAAACTCGTTTTTTTTTAAGAACGCAGAACCACGAAAAAAGCGCCGATCGCCAAGAGTCCGCGCGGTGACTCATCGCGAATTGGCCCACAACAAAGCCCTACAAGAACAACAGACTGCGCAAACACAAACACCTCGGAAAGCTCCCGAGCTTAACCTAAGCATAGCTGAAAATGATCTCGCAAGTTCGAAAAAACAAAGCCTCGTAAAAGCAAGGTGCGCGTTTGATTACATCGCGCGCGAGTATACACAGAGAGGAGAAGGCGAATGCGCGACAAGGCATCCACACACTTTTAACTTCCTTCTCTCTCCTGAGGCGCGATCGCGACTCCCCAAGGCGAAGAATCGCGTATACGGGCGCGGGGGGCTCTCCTCTAAAATTACCGCGCGGTCCGACTGCGACTGCTTTTTCCACTACTGGCGCGCGCTGGCGGCAAGATGGTTGCCCTGCTTACCCACACATGGACCAGCGCCGCGCACGTGTGTATACGTGGAGGTTCGTGCTGGCCGCCTGGCAATATGGACACGCTAATCGTTGTGTAAGTCGCATAGCGGCCCTAAGCTCGTCGTAAACAGCCCGCGGGAAGAGCGCAGGAGGTGAAGTCGGCGCGGGAGACTCACGTGGTGTCCGGTGCCATCGGTAACGGCAGTGGCGGGCTTTCCTTTCCTCCGTCCTCCTCGCGGGAGAGGCTCCCCGTGCGTCGCGCTCTCCGGCACGTATATAAAAAGAGCGGCGCCGCCGCACTCACGCACACACAAAGGCACGTGCGGGATCGGGAGATCGAGGCGAGTCGAGCACTGCGCGGCGCGGGCTTCCCGGATTTCGCGAGAGCCGGCGATTTGCGGAAGAGCCGAGCCGATTTTTATTCTCAGCTGGACGAGCGGAAGAAAAGATTGCTCGAGGAGTACCAGTGTGTCATGGCGGCAGCAGCAGCGGTGTCCCCCGGTGTCCGTCCGTCCGTCTCTCTCCTCGTCTTCTTCTTCACTTGCGGCGCTTGCAGGCAGAGCGGAGACTCCCCTCCTCCTCCCCCGCGAGTCGACCCGCGCCCGCCACCGAACGCCTCCCACTGCTCCCTGCCGGTTTTTTCGGAGCAGGATGTGGGGAGGGGCTCCCTCCCCCCTGCCCCGATCACGAGCTGATAACTTGACCGTCCCTGATACCGTCAGCTTCTACAAAACTTCAATGCGGAACCGATTTTGAGTCTGATAATACCTCAGCCTGAACTTCAACAAAGAAAGAGTTTATCAATTGGCACTTGTAAATCAAGCAGTTTTAAAAGACGATATAGTAGAGTTGCTTGACGAATTGGATTGTACAAGTTTAGTAATGCATTTTTTTTTTATAAAATAAACTTCAATTCTATGATTTGTAAAACTCAGTTTTGATACTTTAATTATTATAAACTATAGGCAGCAGTACCTAAAGGCTTATAAGCATTGAGCAAAGTATAACAAGTTTAAACCTTTTTTTTTTTTAATAATTGGATTTGGCTTTTAAAGAATATCTTAAGCCATGACCAAGCAACTAAAGCAGGTTTAAACTACACTAACTCTAAACATTTCGCACATGTTAGTGTGAAAAACTAAACTGCTAAAATATGCTAAATATGCTAAAATACTTTTACGTCTCAGTTTTACGTACCTTTGCGTATCTAAGACTTCAGTGTTTAAAGTATATAAGTTCAAAATTAATTGGAGAGTGATCAATCAATATTGGTATCAGAAACATTTCAATTCCGGAATGATATTACGTAGGATGGATAAGAAACGCAATTAAAAATTGATTTGCACTTTATATATTCAGTACCCACTGAATTCAAATTATAAATGCATGCTTTACTACCTACTCACGATTTACTATAAAATGTACGTAATATAATAAACATACGACAAGTCTACTTATCCTGAATTCTCCGAAGCTTTTGGCGCTAAAAAAGAAAAACTGCGGAAAGACGGTCCCGGACTGGTCACTGACGATTCATAAATTGATCACGTGACGTATGACGCGACGAATACATAACATCTCCCTCCCCCCTCCGCTTATCGCGGGGGAACGGAGCCCCCTCGCGCCTATCAACCGCTCCCCTCCCCCGCGGTGCGCAAGCGGCAAGCGGTTCATTTTTCGGTCGCCCCCCCCCCTTCCTCTCTCCCCCCTTTCGACAACATCGCGTGTGTACGTATAGGCTTACGCACACGGCGGGACGTCTCTACTTCGTCGACTCGAGCCGCCGCCCCGCTTACATTCATTTTTGACGCCATCATGCTGGCCATTATATATGTTACAGTGTCCGATTTTTTATTCGAAGATTTTTTTGTTACATTTTTCGACTTAGGTTTGAGGTTACAGAATTCGCGCCAATTTGATGGTGCGTCGCGCGCGAGATGCTGCGAGCTCGAGTGTGAGAGGCAGATCCAGCAGGTTGAGCGATCGGTTTTGTTATTTTTACGCATTATCCTTATGCTATAATTAGCTGGGAATTATGATTATGAGCTAATGCCTTTTTATCACACTTGACACTGCTGTAGTAAATTGCGCGACTACCTCTTTGTACCAGGAAAAATATCGTATTTACAAAAATTTACAAGTTTTATCACTCTTGCTTCAGGGAGAAAATAGATTTGCGAAATTCGCACGATAAAATATCTGATAATGTCTTTGATAGTTAGTTTTATTAATTGAAACTATTCTATTGTAAATTAGGTAAGTTTGCCGAAGTCTACCTGAAATGGACTAGAATACAACTTTATTCTTAGCCACGATTCGCCTAAATTAGTTGGCATCTATTCAAAATTCCAGCTGGAAATTTTCTTAAATTAATTAGAAATAAATAGGAAATAATTTGAAAGAACAATGATAGTCTTTAAAACTATTTAATTTCATTTTGTTGCTGACATAAAAACTAATCTTATAATTTGCGCGAATATGAATAAAGCAAATGAAATTATGATTAAATGATGTGGTTTTTAAAATTATTTTATGGAAAGATATTGTTTTCCCTTTGCGCAAAAATTTTTTTGTTGTACATCAGTAAAAGGTTCAAACGGAATTTCTCTTTTATGTTACTTTCACTTTTGATAAGTAAAATTTTTTATTAAATAACTTTGAAGACTAAACATAAGATAATCGACATAAATTGTAGAGATTTAACATTTTTTTATAATTGTGGTATTTTTTATTTATTTCTACTGTAGTATAAATAATAAAGTTTTATAAATAAAAACTATTTTTATAAAAAAAATATTTAATTATCAGCAAAATATCCTCTGTTAAACAAATATATAAATTTGATTATAGAACAATTTAATTATTAGAAATTAAACTTACACAAAGCTAGGAAATTAAATGTTTTATTATACATTTTCCGTCAATAATGCGAAAGCGTAAAAAATTTTGCAAACTTGTTATCAAATAAGTACAAAAGATAAAAATAGATTTAGGTACTTGATGAATTAAATATTTATAGCTTATGTACTTAAAACAAGTATAAATCGATTCGATCAATCCACGAGATCTAACTTATCGACATTTTGATGCCGCCATGCCAATTGCCAAAAATAAATATATACATTAATTATTATATTTATTATATATATATAATTTTGAATGTAGGAAAATATAAAAGAAAATATAAATGTGTTAGAAAATTAAAACATACTTATGTTTGATTTTAATTTATTTCTAAAATACCTATTCTAACGTAAAATAAAGTCAATTAGCAAATGCTTTATTTAGATAATTATTTGTGTAAAATAATCTATATTGCAATTATTACATAAGCAGAAAATTTCTTTTGTAACCCATATTTGCATAGAGAGATCGAAGTTAAGAAATGAAAATGTGATATGGAAGGATCCCGGGAGCATTGGACGTAAATGATGCACTTGTCGCGCTCCTCGCGCGCGTGTCACCGAGAGCGAGAGCGCACCAAAAAAATACGTAATAAGGGACCGAACTCTCCCTCTCACTTCTTCTCACACACGCTCACACGCGCTTCGGCCTTTAGCTCGTGCAGTTTAGCAGCGGGAGTGCAATTACACTCGTGTGCACAGGCACACGGGCTGATTATGCGCGCGCAGCGTGCTCGCTTGTGTGCGTGCAGAAACGCTTGGCAGGCTCAGGGCAGGAGGCAGAGAAGGTGTACAAAGTGCAACGCAAGCGAGAGGGCGATAGGATAGATGTGTCGGGCTAGAGCGAGAGGGAGCCGGAAATGAAGAAATGGCGGAGTGGCAGCAGGAGCACTGAGTGCATTCGACGGACTCCTGTTTGAGTCGCGTGCGCCGCTAAGGGAAAATGCCGCCGCCGTCGGCAAGGTGCTCCGCCAAGGATTAGCGGACTCGTTTCCACGGACACCCGGGAACACACACAGCGGCTCGTTTTCTTTCCTTCTCTTTCATTCATTCTCTCTGTCTATCTGTCTGCCTGCTTCCCAGGCTACTCCTGAGTAGCCGTAACAGACAAGCGCCGCGTGCCTCCGGAAAAGCAAACGTACTGACTCAGACGGATGTTATATATCAGCAAGTGGATGATACAGTCATCGTTTAAATATCCTGTGGATGAGGTGACTACTCTACGTGAACTGTTAATCCTAGCTGAGTCCTTGTTTTATGTGACCATGAGTCCTTCGGGTCAAGGGCTGTTTTTCAGTGGAGAATAGAGTTGATTGCAGTTGCATTTAAGGTATGGATTTATTGGAGTTTTTGGAGCGTTGCATTTAAAAGAAAATTTGAAAATTCATATGCAAGTTGCTTTAATCATTATAATGGAAATGAAGCTAGGCTAGACATGCTTTTTGCAATGTGTTTATGTATTGGTTATTTTAAAATAATTTAAGCATTATAAATATGTATTCTAATATAAATTCAGTATTAAACCTTTACATTAAATCTATACATTAAATAATTGTAATTAAGTAGAACAAATAAAATATCTATTTTTATTTGATTTACCCTACATATCTTAAATCTTACCAGAAAGTTGCATACTATAAAACCACTGTTTCAAATGTGCACTAGATATGAACTTATAAAAATTGTAGTAGAAATGTGTTCTATTTAATCAAACATTTAAATATATTTTTAAATTTCTATAAATTAATTGATTAAATTTTTTATTAGTTAACTTTAATTTCTAAATAAAAGTCGTGCATGAAACTAAATGTATTAATCCTATTTTAAATTTTAAAAAATTAAAATTTACATAATATTTTTTTTTTTTATTTTTTATATTCTTATACAAATTTTTTATAAAATAAATTCAGAGTATTCCTTTAGAACCTTTTTATAACTAAACAAGGTACTATTAATAGTTGCAACTTTTATAAGGATTTATCATCTTAATTATTGGTATAATAAATATCTAAATCAATATATTTCTTTAAATAGAAACTCCAAGAGCCATGGATGAGTGCATGCTCAATGACTTGCTGGAATGTTCAGTGTGTTTGGAGAGGCTGGATACCTCCAGTAAGGTTCTACCATGTCAGCATACCTTCTGCAGGAAGTGTCTCGAGGAAATAGTCAGCACACACCGGGAGTTACGTTGTCCAGAATGTCGAATTCTTGTTAATGCCAAGGTGGAAGAGCTGCCACCAAACGTTCTCTTAATGAGGATTTTGGAAGGCATGAAAAATGCTACACCTAAAGGCAACAAAACACCACAAAGAATTCATCATGCTCCTCAGAGATTAGTTGGTGGCCATCAAATTACTCCAATAAGTCCAACTGTAACCCCCAATCCTCCAGTTGCAATCGTTGCACCAGAATCAGCTCAACAAGTCAATGTTGCTGCAAAACAAGTTCATCTTCACAATCGACCTTACGGCCGTGCCATCTATGAATATTCTTCTAAGGTTCCAGGGTAAATAAACTTTCATTAATTTATTTATAAGTACTATTATTGTCTTTTTTAGTTTTTTACTTAAATTAATAAATCGGTTTCTAAGTACATTTATTATAACCCTTAGCATTAATGTATAAAAGTCGTATAATTTTTACAGAGATTTAAGTTTTAAAAAAGGAGACATCATCATTTTAAGAAAGAAAATAGACAACAATTGGTATTTTGGAGAAAGTGGAGCTAGCCATGGCGTTTTTCCATTGTCATACGTTCAAGTAAGATCTGCTTTAAAATCTGCTTTTTATACATTTTAATCGTGTTTCAGTTACAACACATTTGCAGCTTTATTTTTTTTAATTTTAGGTAATGACTCCCTTACCTCCACATGTTCCTCAGTGTAAAGCTCTTTATGACTTTCGGATGTCAAATGATGAGGAAGATGGATGTCTCACTTTTAATAAGGTATTTCACATAACTAATATTAAACATAAATTGCTATTGATTTTAAAAATTTTACAACAATTTATATTTTTTAGGGAGAAGTTATTAGCGTTATCAGAAGAGTTGACGAAAATTGGGCTGAAGGTAAACTCCTGGATCGAATAGGTATCTTTCCTTTAGCTTTTGTAGAGCTTAACAGCGTTGCAAGAGCATTAATGAAGCTTTCCACAAAGTAAGTAATGATATTTTATTCAGAGAATGTTTCACCAAATAAGATTTAATACAAAATTCTTTCATTCTGTAATATTAGTGTGCAACCTGGACCATCGAGAGTTGCACCACCAACTCCAACTAATGAAGAAACTACTCCACTAATACCTACTGATCATTCACGCACAGTGCAAACGTCGAGTCAACCAAGCCAACAAATTACACCTGTAAGATAAAAATGAAAATGCTTCCTTTATTTTTTTTAAATATGTTATAGTTATCTAATTATTTATCAAATGGCTTTTTTAGGCCCCCGTTCTGCCCATTTCTGACTCGAGCTCAAACGTGTCGTCAGGCGGAAGTTCGACGACAACTTCTTCCCCTGTGATAACTAGCCCAAGTTCCAGTAGCTCGAGTACGACTCCAAGTAGCCCGAGTAGCCCAGCCATATCACCACCTACGGTGGCCAACCGTCATAGTACAAAAAGGCACAGTTTTACTGCAGTAAATAGTGCTCATCAAATGCAACCTCAGCAACGACATAGTGCCGAAATATTGAGCTTAGCTGTTGATGCTGCCCTTGGAGGTAGTGAAGTTGCAACTAATGATCCTGCTTTCACTTCCAGTCAAGTATGTACTTTGTAGCATATATTTTCTTCAAGTACTCTCCATTCAATATTAATACTTTAAATGTGAATTTATAGACGACCGGAAGCGCTGGAGATCACAATCCTCGTCACAAACGTAGTGGAAGCAGTGATTTAGTACTTTCGCAAACATCATCGATGTCTAGTAGTGCACCAACTCATTCTTCGACATTATCATCCACTGGTGCAGCAGCTTCATCAGCTGCTGCACCAGTGAGTAGCAGCAATCTACCGGCTGCATACATTGCATTATATCCATATAAACCACAGAAAGCTGACGAGTTGGAGCTGAGAAAAGGCGGTATTTATGTAGTAACAGAGAGATGTCAGGATGGTTGGTTTAAAGGCACCTCTAATCGTACGCAGAAATGCGGTGTTTTTCCTGGAAATTATGTAACACCAGCAAAGTAAGAAACACTAATTTATATAATTAAAATATATATTTCATTTGAGATTAATTAAAGATTCAGTTTCAAAACTACAAACTACTAATTTTGGTTTGGGACTCATTTATCTGACTGAATCTATTTTTCATTTAATTCTATTAAAATTGGTTCTTAATAAAACATGGTAATTTAGTAATTTACTCTTTAAAAATAAATTTATTATAAAATACATATTTGCGTCTACGAAAATTCTTCACGATAAAGGATGACATTGCAGTATTGATTAAACTACTAACGGATGCTAATTTATTGATAGTAGGACGAGGCGATCATAACTTTTCATCAACGATTATAATTTTTCATACTTTGAAAAATATTCTTAGATACATTAAATTTCGTAATTTGTTTCTATATTGTGCATATTAATTTCTTAAAGAAATATCTATTGAAGCCAAAGTAAGAGCAAATTTTATTTTATAAAGCAGCAGTAAAGCAAAATTACTTGTTTCGCATACTTCGTTAGCGTAAACATTATATGTTACTTTTTTGAAGAATTCCCATAACATTATTTAGTTAAATTACAAATTTTAATATTTGTCACAGAAAATAAAGAACAAATATTTCTTATTTTTAAAGATGTCAGCGAACAGTGTGTCGATCACCCAGCAGCGGACCATCGCAAAGTAGCAGTAATGCTTGCGCTAATGCTGCGCCATCCTCACAGCCAAGCGGTACGGATACGCGCATGGCTGTCTCATATACAAAAGCCAAGGGCGCAGCGCCGCAACCGTACGGTCTTTGCAAGCTACCGCCACCGGAATTGCCACCACGTGCTCTTAGTCCTGGACCTGCTGGAGCATCTTGGCACAGTCCGAGGCAACCAGTTCAAACACAGAGTCCACCACGGCCGTCAGATCAAGCTGTTCCAGGGGCTGCTTCAATCGGGAGAAGTCATAGTGCAGTTATGCCTGCAATGTTTGGTAAGATTAATTTAAATAATTTGTTATTTTTTCATGCATAGATTTGTATATTCATGATTCTGATAGCTTCCCCAGGCAAGCTCCCAATAGCCACAACAAATGCTGTCAGTGGAACATCGCTCGCAATAACAACTTCTGTAGCTGATTCAAGCAAAAGTCCAATAAATACCGCACATGCTTCATCAGCTTCTGCTGGTGCTTCTGTTTCAGCTGCAACACCAAAATCTACAGAAAAAGTAAGGAAAATATAAAATTAAATAGTAGATTTTTTTTTAAATATTTAATTATTATGAAAATCACTTTCAATTAAAATATTATTGACTAATTTTAGGTGAAGGAAAAGAAAGAAAAAGGAGTTTCACTAATGCGACGTTTAACAAACATTAAAAAGTCCAAATCACCTCCTCCATCAACATATTCAATGGACAATCCAGTTTTTGATGATGGAAACACAAGTCAACCCTCCTCAATCAATCCAATTCATGTTCGGTAAGTCATCGTTTTTTTCACAGCTACAATATAATTACTGCTTTGTGTTTTGAGGCTCGCATCACGTGCATACTAAGTGATTTTGTTTTGTTATTTTTTATTTATGAATAATGAATATTTCACGATAGTTTTATTTTATGAATTTTGCTTAATTGCATGTTTTAGAAAATTTATAGCATTGCACGTATATGTTTTATAGAAAGTGCGCTGTTTTATATACGAGCTTTTCGCTATTTTTTCCCATATTTTCATTTAACAGCAATAGTTTTATCATCTAAAAATTAAAGACTTGAATAATACACGAAATAGAGTAAAAATGAAGAAGTCCAAAGTATATATTACATTAAACTGATTTATTCCTGAGTAGAATCTGGTTCACTGAACATTCTCTAACTAAGGCATTAAAACCAAAGAATTTTAAATGTTTTTATAAAATCTATACAGTTATTCTTAAATTTTGACCGAATTATTCAAAATTCTTTCAAATATTATATTATTTATTGTAAAAAAGTTTTAATTGCTTTTTCTGCATATTCATAAATAAATAATTATACAAGCCATCAAAGCCGAACGATTGATTAAAAAAAAAAAAATTATTTTTGCCTAATGTTGTTAATATTCTTCCTGGGGGCTCGGTTTGATCAAATATTAGATCAGGGTCGTGTCCAAGTCAGTTGCTCCAGGTGGGACCCTCGCAGGATTTAAATTCTTCTACGAACAGCCACCACCGCATTTTCCCGGGACAAGGTCACTCCACAACTTCCCAACGGGTGAAACATAAAGAGAGGCCTTCTTTGCCCGTAAGCTTCCTCCAGAGGTTAGTTATTACCCTAACTGATATAAATTCAAATCCTCTTTGAAAAAGAGGCTCCTTATTTGTGTAATTTTATAACATAAAAAACTGGAATAACGTAAACAAGGTAAAGTTTAATGAGGGTATATAGAAATTACATTATGCATACGAATTCAGCAATTTTTGTTTTTAATACAAAATTTTGAATTACTTTGTTTTCCAAAATATAAGTTTTTATTTGCTTGCTATATTGTTGTTGTGTTATTATTGCAATGCATATTAAGTCTTGTCTAAAAAAAATGATCTCTTTGTTTTTTAATATTTTATTAAACGATTAATGTGTATACTTAATGATCTTAGCTATGTTTTTATTGGACAAAATTTTGCTTCTTATGTCACGTTGCTACTTAGCTCACGTAATATAAGCTTGTTATACGTTTGTGTTGTATTGAAGAGTTACATGTATGAAATGACATTTTAAAGAAAATTTGAAGTTATAACGAGTTACCTAATCCTGTATATTATAGGTATGGTAAACTTCACTTTAAAATTTGATAATATTTTAAATTTAATTTTGAGCACTAGCATGAATTAAAATTTAAAATTTTTTGAGATTGCAATATCAAACTTTTAAAATTCGAGATATTTTGGTGAGTACTAGAATTTAACTAAGACTTTTTATTGTATATTATGGAAATTTTAAGATCCATATTTTTAAACACTAAATTAAGCTATTACACTTAATTTTTTTTAAATTAACTTATTATGTTAACTTATTAAGTTAACTTATTAACTTATGCATGTTTAAAATTTACTAAAAAATTTAATTTAAAAAAAATATTATTTTAATTATTATTTATATGGCACAAAGTGTAAATAACAATTCAGTTTTTTATTCTAATTTAAAGTTGATTTAATGTTGATTTATTGAAAACTTGTTTAATCTTTCAATATTTTTATAGGTCTGGAGAAATGGGTGGTAATACTGGCACTTTGAGTAATCATCATCGTAAAAGCAATTCTCTAGATGCAGGATCAGGAAAACAAATGAAACAATCATTTTCAAGTCGGGAAAGGTATGTAAATATGTAATTTTTTTCTAAAATACTACGATATACAATTGCGTCGTAAAAATTTTTCCTGATGCAATAAGAAATCTCCAAAAAAGAGTCTATCGATGTTTTTAAGTCAATAGAAAGTAGCAAACATATCGATATAACAAGTAACTTTCTTTGTTATTGCTAGATTAACCAGATTTACCAGAAAACTCACAGGAAGCATGTTTACAGATTCCGATGTATAGTGCCCTATCCGCCCAACAGCGAGTTCGAATTGGAGCTCCGCATTGGAGACATCATTTACGTGCACAAAAAGCGCGATGATGGTTGGTATAAAGGGACGCAGCAGCGCACCGGCCGCACTGGACTATTTCCTGCGAGTTTTGTTGAGTCCTTCTGAGATTCGAGGAGGTCTGGTCTTGTTCTCGAGACCTGTATATAAAGTTGACTACGAAGCTCGCTTGGCAGCCTTGCTCCAACGAAGGAGAGTGATAGAAAAAGTATTGTCTCTGAATATAGGAGTTGGTATCACACGTTTTTAAATTTGGCAGTTGACTTCCTTTTATTTATTGAGAAAGAATGTGTCACTGAAAATTATTAACCTTTGTTTAAAAACAAAACTGTTATAAAGTTAACTGTTTTACTTTTTTGTTTCAATGTAAATTAATATTAAGTTACAATGAAGTTGATTTAATAAGAGTTTTGTTAAATTTGGTTTTATTTAAAGATAAATTAATCGTTAAAGGACAGATCCTTAAGCTTTTAAATTGTGATAAAATTATTCAAAATTTTAACAGAAATTAACATATTTGAAACTATTTTTCAAAAATTAAGTTTTTTTATTTATTTTCGTTATAATCATTCTAAAAATTAATCATAAAAAATGAACAAGTAGAAAATTTATTTGAAGACAACTTTGGTACTTCTTTATTAAAGAGATATGAATGAACATTATGAGGAATCTTTTCTTGGTGCGATTAAGAGTACAAAAAATAAAAAGAACTTGAAGCACCGCTAATTATTCGTTAAGTAATGATAAATGAACGCACAGTATACGTACAGTAGTTTAAAGATATATGTATATAAGACGAGTATTAAAACCATTCAGGTAAATTTAAAAAAAAACGCTTTTTCAAAGTATTATATTTTATAGTTTTTTGATAATTTATAATTTGAAGGGTTTGTTTAAAATTATTAACAATATATATTTGCATCAAAAAGTATTTCGTAAAAATGAGTGGTACTAGTCTAGTAATCTTGGGATCGACTAAGTTTCAAGAATGTTTAGTTTAAACCTTCTTATTTAATTTCATGTCCTATCAATAAAAAATTAATTTTGATTAATTTCGATTAATTTATTTCATAAATATTCTGAAAATAAAATAAAAATTTCAAATTTCTTTGAAGAAAATATAATTTTTACTTTAATGATTAAATGTTATTAAATTGCTTTTAATATAAATTGAAAACATTAACTAAAAATTTAGGAAAAGGAAATCATAATTTTTGCTCAAATATGACGCGGCTAAATAATAATATTACTCATAAAAATTACTTTTTGTTAAAAATTAGCGGTGCCCGATTCTCTTTGTCAGTTTTGTATGTTTGCTGAAGTTAATGGGCATGATCAATTTTTGTGCGTACTATTAGATTTTAATATCTATAGAGAATAAAACGATATTGGAGAAAACAAATTGAGACAGTGCAATGTGATACGCGCACAGACTATAGTGAATTTTACTTGCTGCGAGCTTTCGTCAGTTGACGTTAAACATAGGAACAAACTGCCATGAATACATATACAAAAGTAGACATGACTGCTAAATAAATTATTACTACAATTAAGAATAATGTTAATAACGAGAAGATATTAACTTTTAAGTGTTAAATTTCGTGCAATTTTTGTACTGCCATTAGAGTGGGTTATGTTTTGGCTCTTTTTTTTTAACTATTTCAACAAAATAGTATAAAAATATTATTGAAAAAACTATGTTGCCTGTATTTTAAACGGGCTGTATAATGTACTTCGTTGTAATGCGTCAAGATTTTGTATTGGCTTTATTGTATTTTTGCGATACTTTGCTGTTTTTAAAGTATTCGTTCTTTTGATAAGCACATTTATAATTACATTTTGAACGAAAGTAGGACAAGATTCTTTTCTGTTTTGTACTATTGTATATGTACATAAAATTGAAATTATAGGCTGCGCATTGATACATGTTACCGATCACACAAGTATGATTGTGCTTCCAGTGTTCACTCGTCAGTATTTTGCCGTGGTTTGTGTTGCACTCGTCAAAGCAACTTTTCTCACGAGATTTTAACTGTTAATGAATTTACAACCAATCATCTGTGACTGGTATTCAATAAGATGTTTCACATGAATTTCGACAAAACTGTTTTGAGCCCGTAGTGCTCAATAAGGTATTAGCTAAATTTTACTGTTCTTAAGGAACCTCTTTTAAATAAGAAATTGTTATTTTCAAATAAGAAAAATAATATGTAATTCAAAATTTTTATAGCTAATACCAAATTCAGTGTTGATAAAATATTATTTTATTGTTTTTTTTTTTAAATTATGAAATATCTTTACCAATGCAATGTTGGTGTGTTCTGCTTAATTGCTTATGTATGACAGTAAAGTGTTTTTATACATAATTAGAACACAATGATAGGCCAATGCGTATTAAATAATTAATTATCTTTTCAACGACAATTTTCTCACAAAAGAATAATCCGACGATTATTGATAATAACTCATGACTAGAAACAAGTAGAAAAGAGATTTTAGAGTCTGAAATTATGAACAATGTATCATGTGAGTATATTTGATATAGTTGCCTTTTTCTTTGTTTTTATATGTTTTTATTTTTTGTTGCGTTACGCACAGAAATATTTGTATACATGCGGCATTAGGAGTGTAAACTTAAGAAATCATTAAATTAATTTTATTCGAACTGATCAATGTATTAATTAAATTCTGTCACTGAGAATTTTTATTTGGTTTAAGGAACACAACAATATTTAACATTTGAAGTTCTAATTGTTTTATATTATGGTAAAGGATACAGCTCGAGTTCAATAATATTGTTCTTGGACGGAAAAAGTATCACTGTCAGTGTTTATATACCTCACAAATATATACTGTATCACAGGCGCCATAAATTATGACTTCATTAGTAAATATTTCTTGAACCATAAAGTTACATGTTTCGATAAAAGAAAGGCATAGGTTACATCTGAATGAGGGCATACACAGCTTTGCTTCTTCTATACGTATTTGAACAGTCAAGCAATGATCATTTTTTATACATATTGTACTTATAATAAACACACAAATTTAAAAGATAGTTTAAATGTCTATTTACCCAAAAAAGTATTTCCTAATGTATAAAATGATATTGTAAATTATACATTATTGTATACAAATTGTACAAATTGTGTACAATAATTACAGTTCAAACTTGTTCCTGGGTTTTAATGGACTGCACATATTATGTTTCATATCAAGTTATCCCTCATTCGCCGATGTGTACTGCCTTAAGTACGTCCATAAAAATACTGCATCTTTAAAGTTAATATTTATCTATATAAATGTTTTATATGGTAAAAGCAACAAAAAAAATACGAAAATAAATAGTCGATAAGTAATTTATTACTTCGGTAATACACGAAATCTTTTCTCAGTGACCAATCGAAGGATAATGGAGAAAAACGAAAAAGAAACGCTAAGCGTCATAACTTTTAAGTGTAACTAATATATAATTAGAATCTAGATAAACGACATACGACCAAGTAGTCAAAGAACAAGATTTTCTTTTTCGTTTCGTGTTCGCTCTTTGACCTGGTATTGAGTCCACCCAGTAGCAATAATACGAGTACCTAACCCAATGAACACATACTTGCCGTATATTTGGAAAATAACAAGATTTATAGACAGCGAAGGTACAATACACATGTGCACACATATAAACAAAAACAAGCAACAAAAATACAAGCAAACTACCGTACCGTCTTATTTATTGTCAGTATTTGTAACTTTTAATGAGTAGTAACAAAAAGTATAGACATAAAAGATTTTAAGGGTAAAAGCGGATAGGCTAAGAGAAGAAAATCAAGTCGGCTGTATGATAAATATACACACGTGTACCTCGAACCATACATACTATATATAATATATATTTTTTGTTTCGTCAAATTGAAAGAAAAATGAAAATGACGATGAACAGGATTTGATACGAACTCAAAGCCATTTCGATTAAGTGAAACTTTATTTAATAATCGTTGACTACGATTTTTCTCCACTGAATCGAAACGATTTTGAAATCGTTGATAGATTCATTGACCACCAATAATAATGTCGTTAGATATATTCTACTACTCAAGCGTATAGCGTATAGCGTCGCAAGCACGTTGTCAGTGTTTTGCGTCCAATGTAATTTTCACGATACAATTGTAGACTTGTCCAATACCTAACTGATTAATATCTGTAATAAATGAATGCAAGTAAAAAATATTATCTTTTTATTCCCTTTTTTTCATTAAAACTAGAAACTATAAACTGTAATATTTAAAATAATTAATAGTTTATAATTAATTAATCTTTTGAAGATCTTTATCTTATGAATAAATCAATAACTTTAATAGATTTTGGATTGGATTTGTAAATTTAATTTCTTTTTATTATTTCTTCCCGTCTCTATTGGAGATTTTAAATCGTTAAGATTTTTCAAGGTTAAAGGGATGTTCTTACAGCAACTTTCGTTTTTCTCTACTACAGTCTCAGAAATACCGGTTTCTCGAGCTAAAATATGTATGGTCAATTTTTTTCTTATTACAAATAAGTATCTACTTTAACCAATTAAAGTTTTGCTAATGTTCTAAAAGTTTATCATTTTTACAAGAAAATTAAAATAATGTATTTATTTATGAGATTGATAGGAGCACAGAGCTTTAATTAAAATTAACTCCTCTAAATATAAATCTAAATTTTTATTTGCACTTCGATTAAATTTTCGATTAACAATTATATTAACAATTATATGTATTGAAACCGAACTAGTAATTGATAGTGACCAAGAAAAAACTATAAGTGGTTTGTTAATAATTACTAAGAATATCAATTTTTAATCAAAAGATTGTAATCAAAAGATTTAAAGGATTTTAAAATTTACACAATAGTACAATAATAATTTACTATAATTTTTAGTGTTAATTTATTACATTCTTAAAAAGATGTTGAACATTGTCGTGGAACTTATTGCTACTAAAATAATTAAATTGTTTACATTTATTGTAAAACTGTGAGTACTAAACCTTGTAAAAGTAATTTAAATATATAATTGAGACAATTACAAGATTATAAATTAGCACGGAATATAAAGTGTAAAATTTTATGTTAAACGAAGAAGAGCCATCGATAAATCGCAATGCTTTTTATTTAAGATAATAATTCGTCGATTCGGGATGATTCTGATCGATTAAGTGGGCAGAATTGGAGCAACGACTCTTCCCATCGTGTTGCGCAACGGACGTGCATTTTGTGATCATCTTTGCAATCTTCAATGGAAGAACGGACTATCCATCATTCTTATCAAGCACTTAATAAAAATCATTTTTAATTAAACAATTAATTTCGATTAATAATACGCTGAAGAGTAATGATAATTAATTAATTAATATAAATTATATTACAATAATAATCACCTCTTTGTGTTCTACAAAGAAGATATAATTTATCATAAATTTTAAATAATATAATCAACTGTTAATTTATGTAATTAACTGTTAATTTCTGCACATGCCACGATAACACACGACCATTGTGTGACATTAATTTTTTATCTCACCTCATTCATTAAGTAATACATCAAATTTGCATCTACTTTAACTTATTTCAGCGATATGCAAGGTATGCATCTTTAAATTCTTTAGTTTCAATTTTAATTTCAATCTTAAATTTGTAAATACTTGTTATAGTACACGTCTGACTTTCTTTCAGGATGATAAACACGAAATTTATTTTTGGAGTATGTTAATATTGTTAACTAAGCAGCAATCAAACACGTGTATTTCACGGCCAAAGAACGTGAGAAGGGGACTTTCGATAAAGCCCATAGCTCATAAGTACATTGATTAGATTCAAACATTTTTTAGAATACCTCTTACAAACGATAATTGTAATTGTTTTACAAAGTATGAGCACATTGTATTGATTTTTATAAACTTTAACTTTTCATCGCCTTTTAATCATATACTCGTGCTGTACTTTCTCAGATAGATAAGTTAAGATCAATAAGTTTTACTTGCTTCTACTTGTGCCAACTTGGGCATGGGTCATATTTTCAATTTTTTCTTCTTGCTGCAAAATGTATACTTATTATCTATGGCTATTAGGTGTAAAATTTGTTTACACAGACAGAGTACTTAAAATTTATTTATTTAGACAACTTAAATACTTGCGTTTAAAATATCTTTACTTACTTAAAATATAAATATAATACTTAAGCGTGAAATAATATGCGTGTTTGACTAATTTAAAAAAAAACATTAATGTCACGTTTTCCTCGAGATAAAAAAAAGAAATGATAACTTAAATCAAAACTAAATATATAGGAAGGAAGAAAGAAAGAAAGAAAAAAAACAGTAAAAGCGAGGTAAAAATTAACACTTTCACAAGTCAATAGGTCGTTTATGACGTATAATGCAATATAATTAAAATAATACATGATTTACAAAACTTTTATTATGTAAAAGTAACATTAAATGCAATTTTATAATAGACGCAACGTATTTTCTTTCATTATAATATTCGACAGTACTTTTGATAAATGTATTCAAAAAATCATAATTCAAAAAAATTCAAATTCCTCAACTTTCAATGTCACGATAATAGTTTTGAAGTCGACTGATAATTCAGTTTTTATTATCAAACGCGTCAGCAATATAAGGTGATAAAATTTTGCTGAATACGAAGTACAGTCGCACGACGAGACGCGAAAACTGACTGAATCCTAACAATGCATTATTATTAAGCATTATATTGTTCCGTTTAAGGTCTTTTAAATTTTTTGTTTACTAACGAAATGTACATATCTTGCTAATTGATGAAATTTGTGGCGCTAAATTTTTTAAATAACAATACTGTTTGAACGTACCGTTTTAGTAAGCGAACTCGTAAAATAAATGTTATGAATTCATTCGGCGTGAAATTCGAGAAGTGATACGGTATTTGCGGTTGATACAGCCTCTTTGTTACAGAATCTATCGTGTTGAACTGCTTACTTTGCTAATGATATTTACACTCAAATCACTGACGACAGCAATAAATGCTTTATATTCAAAGTTTTCTACTCAATATATAAATGAATCGAATAATTCATAATGATAGTAATTTTTTATGTTATCCCTCGAGAATGGAATTCTTTTTCTTAATACTGTCTCTTCGGACTGTAATTTATTGAACGTTTGTTGATTTTTTTATATAAATTTGAACATAAAATAGTTTAGTTAGTCTGTAAAATAGGTTCCTTATGTAAGTCGAAAGGAGAAATTAGCATTTTATTTACGCATTGCGCTGAAAACGGACAATTTAATTTTATTTAATTTGTATATCTCACTTTGCAATTATTGTTTAACAAAATTTAGCCAGTAAAAATATCTACGCAGTCGGAATGTTTGACGAAGACAATTAGTATTTATTTTACTTTACACAAATTTAAATTACTTAAACGGTTCGAACAAAAAGTGTGCGCTTAGAAACATATTTTTAAAAGCTACATAAATATATATGAAAACCTCGCAAAGAACAAAAAAAAAAAAAAAAAAAAAACTTATATTTCAAGCGTACTTTACAAAAACCATCTTTTTAACGCCACTCATAATGAATTACGAAAAATTTTCCATCGCCGCGGAAGCGAAACTTTTTTTAAATCTGCGCAGGTTAGCAACATTTTAGATTCAATACCTCCTTTAGATATGATTCACTCGCACGATCGCTTTTATGCATGCATGCTGATGCATCGTACGAGCAAACTACACATCACGCAATGATCGGTTACACTCGCGATCGTCCCGTTTGAAAAACCATCGCGTGTTCCGCGAGTAATTGTCGCTTAAACTTTCGCTTATTGCGGCACTTAGAAATCCTTAAAGCAGTCGGAGCGGCAGTTTTACATGAAGCAGTGGCATGACCGCTGCACAATGATATATACTACACGGCCTTGAGGACCATTGAAGTTTTGTGCGATAGATGACGAGCAGCCGAGGGAATCGGAGTTTATTGTAGCGAAATAGGACTATTTTTACGTAAGGGTATAACGCGCGGGATCGTACTTTCCTTGAATTATTTGCACATTTTATCTTTTGAACGAAGCTTTACAATGTTGGCAGATCTATGCAAATTTGCTTCTTTGTCCGTTTATACAAAAGTAACTGCTTGACGAATGCTCGGTAGTTTGTGCCAAAGTCGATTGAAAAGGTCCCGCAAAATGCTTATGTGGATTGACCGCCGATTTGCAAGAGCAGCAAAGAAATTAGAATTTGAACGAAATGTTAATTTGAAGCCTCAAGAAGAGCAGTCTATAACAGTATTAGTCTATGAGTTAAAATCTGGCCTTCGTCCACTGTTCGAATCCTAAATTTTGTCTAAATATTCGAGACCGTTATAGATCGAACTATTTGCGTATCTGCTGCTAGTAAAATAGTGACGTAAAACACCCGAAAGCGAAAACTAGCACTTGTATTATCCTACTAATTTTCTAAGCGCCTCCTGTTCTAATACAAACTGCAGTCGGAAACGTAAAAAAACCAGCTCATTAACAAAATCCTTCCGAAAACAGCTCCAGAAAAAACGGCAGCAGGAGCACTCCGCGGTCACGTGCTCGACTATATAGAAAAGTGTTGAGAGCGTCCCATCGGAGATGGTAAAACTGGTGTTGAATACTTCCGAGTGGGAGGCGCTCTGAGTTAGGTGCCTCGGCACGGGATTCGGCGTTGCCGCGTCAGTCGATGCGGCGACTCCGCTGGCGCGACTGCATTCTCGGGAGTCTTCCCCACCGCGCGACGTTATAAATACAGCTCGGCGAGCGCGAGCAGTCAAAAAGTAGGAGCCAACGAGGAAGGAAGTCGGCTCATGACAGGCAGACCGCCGCTGGGGGAGACCCGCCGACGACACGATTAACGACACGAGTTTACCGAGCTTTGCTTTTCTACTCTCTCGCGATGTGAGTAGCCTCTTGGACGTTCGGCTGTAGAATGGTTTCGCGTTAGCCCCGGTAGCGGGAGAAGTGCGTTTATTGAGTGCGAGTGCGTGCGAGGATGGTGATGGCCGAGTGTTTATTTTTTCATCGAAAGCTGGGAGGAAAGGAGGGGAAGAAGTGATTGATTATGCTCGTTTTTGAATGTAGTGTGAGAGAAAAGTTAGTTTGATACTTTGAGATACTTTTATGGTTCATTTTTTCATTCCGAATTTGCAGAATTCGACAGAGCTTCGGCTATTCCAAGAAAATTCTCCCGAGTGGTTGGCATTCAGTCAAGTTCTTTGTGAATTATATCTTGAAAGAGTTTAATGATCTTTCAAACTTTGGCTTTATTCGTTTTATCTGTTCCTAAAAATGTTTTTAAAAGTACATGTTCGAAGTATATTAGTTTAAATTAGTAAATATGCATTCACAATTATGCAATTCATATATTAGTGTATGTTAACACGTTAAAGTGGTCATTAATTTTTGTGTAGTTTCTAATTGGCTTGAACAGCGTTAAAATATTGATAATACAATTTGTTGATAATTATTACAGGACGGCATGATAATTTAATAATTTATGGAAGGAAAAAGACGGTAGGAAAACCTAGTCGTCAAAACTATTCTAAATGAATTCTTTTCAAGTCAATTCTGTTTAAAAGGAATTTATTTTGAATAGTTCTGCCAAACGGGAGAAGATACCTAAAAATACAAAAGTAACGATGTCATGAAAGTTAATATTCTATTATGCGTTCTCCAGTGTAAAACTGTTTGGTAAAAAACAGTTATACTCGCTTCGAATAAGTTTAGAGATGCACATAAACATAAGGCAGAAGAATGCCAGAAGCATTTGATGTGCCGTTGCTAAGCGTCTTGCAACAATAATTCGAAGAGGCACGAAGAGCAGCTGACTTACACGTTCGCTCGGAATATAATAAATCAAAATCCATTGAATATTCGACTCGTCGGCGGCGTGGAAAAAATTTGATAGAATACTTGTACGATAATTTTATGAGTTATCTTCTGTCTGTCATAATTACTGCTTATCATTTATTAAAAGAATTACTACAATATGAGAATTCGTTGCAATATCGCACGGTTTCATAATTGTTATCGGAAATAATTTCACTCGTATAGGTGTCGCCGTGATTTTGTTTTAGTTACTTTTTAAAAGCTTTTATAAAATTTGTATTCAAAGGTTTCGCTCGGAATTCATCTAATTAGTCATCTAAATATAAAGCTGTAATTTTCTGAAGTAACACTTAGCATCACGTGCATGAACGCAATCGAGTTTTTTTTTACATCGGGACAAAAATATAATATCTAATATTCTTATGACTTTTTAAAAACTTCAAAAATGGATTTCAGTTCGAATCTCGATATGAAGAATAAAATAAAAAAGCTATTTGATTTTGAGATAATAAAAAAAAATAGTTGCCGCTTATTTTGTACTTATAAGTAATTTTAAACCAGAAACGAAATAAATGAACAAAATGTTTTGTCTACCTCTTCAATTATTGAATCAAACGAAACTGAAACCAGAGAATTGTTGCCTGCTCTCTTACAATTTTGCAGCCTTACATTAAGTAAAAGTAATTTTTTCTGACAAAACCAAAATATATGGTTTTAAAAATATTAAATAATTAATTAATATTAGTATTTTTAATGAATTAAACTTTATTGCATAAGACTTATACTTTCTGCCCTATAATTGATACCAGTAATCGCGTATATTTACATTTAAATTTCAACATCAATTGACCTAATTATCAATCAAAATAAATTTTCATTGTTTGACTTTTATTCAATGTAAATTTAAGGCAAGTCAAACTCAAACTACATTAACATCATTAACATTTCAGCTATAAATTTGAAACTTTTAAAAGTACCACTCTGTACTAATTAATCGAAATAATTGAGGACTTTGTCACTTTTCTAATTGTAAGTTAAATTTGATACTGCGATATCTCAAGTGCATGTACATCACAAGCGTTATAATCTAACATTTTCTAAAACCATGAAACCTCTAAAAAGAGCGCCGTAAACATAATCGAGTACGAATTCCCGAGCTAAGCGGGATACCGAATTGCGAAGCATGCGCAATACGAACGCGTTTCCCGTTCGTAACATCGCTCTCTCCCCCTCGTCCTCGATGTACCTCTCAGCTGGTCGTGTACGTGTATCCGTCCCTCTTTGGACGATGCACACCAACCTACCGTTTCACAGACAGTCTATCGTGCGCGTGTTCATATAGATTAAGATGTCTGGGAGCGGGCGCGAAATTAGATAAATGACTGTTTGTCGTGAGCGTGGACTTCGCCTTCCATCCTCGGCAGTCGTCCTCAAGAAATTACCGCAGAAGCAGCTTTTGAAGCCGCCCGGCTGCTAAGTATTTCGAGGACACTTGCTTTTATAAAGTTTCTGCCTACTGAGTTATATACTGCTGCTTCCTCTGAATTTGTAAGCAATGGTTTTTTGAGTCATCTTTATTGATGTAAAACGAAAGCTTGATGGTTTTTTTTTCTGCTGGAGTTTTGAATTTTCGTTCGAATATGATTAGTGAGAGGTTTTCAGGTGATATGTAGGTATAGTCAATTCATGAAAGCTTCGAGTTTTCGATTGGAATGATAACTTTAGAAATCGTCAACTGATGTTAACTATCTGTCAACTTCGATAGTTTTAGATCAAAAGAAAGTTGATAATGAAACTACGTGAAAGCTACCTAAGTTGTTTTGTGATTTGTTATTTAGAATTATTTATTGTGTATTCCTTATGATTGCCCTTTTCTTGTGGAACAAAATGATGCGTATACAGACATTTGTTGGAAGTATTAATATTTGTGAAATAAGCATAAAAATTGTTTAAATTTAAATAAAAATAATTGCTTTACATGCAAACTTAAATTTCAAGCTGACTTTTAAAATTTTTAAATTTAATCTTCCACTTAGAATTTTATCTCTATTATTCTTTGATAAAAACTTATCTTAATAAACTTTGAACTTTGTACCTGTTTTAATTTGTTTCTTCAAAATCAATTTTAAATTTAAAACATTTTATAACTAACTAATAAGGTATTATTCTGATAATTATTATTTTTATTACAGTGGAAGAATATCAAAACCATCATGGCACTTATGAGAATGACACTTTCTGCCTTTTCAAGGTCCCGATTTGGTGCTTGTGCTTTTCCCAGATTTTCCCCTAAAAAACCTAGAGATAATATGGTAAATATAGTTATTTTAAAAATATTGTTTCTAAAATTATATAGTCAAGTCAATTCTTTATTTTGTTATGTTTAATTTTTCAGGTCTTTGGCTTTGTTGCTTGTAATTTCCTAAATACACATCGCCTTACAAATAATATTGAATTATTAACAGAGGATAATTTACCAGTCATCAAAGAATCTAAAATTATAATTAATCCCAATAATAAAATTACAGAAAACCGTCCATTATTAGTTTTATTATGTTGGCTTCAATCAAGGCGCAAACATATAATGAAGTTTGTAAACTTTTATATGGAACAAGGTTTTGATGTTGTCACAGTTACGGTTTCTCCTTGGCAATTAATGTGGCCAGTGAAAGGATCAAGGGTTGTTATTCACTTTTATAGATTTAACAATTGAAATAGTTATCACAAATTTATTAAAAAATAATTTATAATTTTCTTTTCTATTTAGATTATTGCTTCAGATTTGCTGCAGTTTTTAGAGCAAAATACACATTATGAAAAGGTTTTCTTACATGGATTTTCTGTTGGGGGCTACATGTGGGGAGAACTTTTAGATTTTGTTCATAAGGATCGTCAAAAATATGATCAAGTTATGAATCGAGTTGTTGGTCATGTTTGGGATAGTGCTGCTGATATTAGTGAATTAACAATTGGAACTCCAAAAGCAGTTTTTCCAAACAATGAAGTACTTCAAAATGTAATGAAAAAATATCTTGAGTGAGTTTTAAAACTAAACATTGATTATTCTAATTTTATTACTTACCTTTTGCATTGTTCAATATCTGAATAAAATAATTTTATAATGCTTACAGATATCACATGAAAGCATTTTATAAGCAAGCAACTCAATATTGGATTCGATCAAGTCAATTGTTCCATTTAAATTTAGTTCGTTCACCAGCATTATTCTTAGTCAGTAAAACTGACACAGTAGGATCATTAGAAAGTAACATGAGAGTAAGAGATTCTTGGGAATCTTTAGGAATGAAGGTTAGTATTCAAAAAATTAATTCAAATTTTAAAGTAAATATTTATGAAGTCAAAATAATAATTTTATATTTTTTCAGACTTATATGAAAATTTTTGAAGATACGCCTCATGTCGGACACTTTCGCGCTTATCCTAAAGAGTATTCAGCTGAACTTAACACCTTCTTAAACACGTTGAATATTAGACCAAACAAAAACGCTAGACCACGACCTTAATGCAATTGAAACTTTTAGAAATAAAATTTATACGTGTCGATTAATTTTGTTACTATTTCAAGGTATGACATCGGTATTTTTTGTGGAAAAAATTAATTTTGCCTGTTTAAATTTAATTATAAATAGCTAAGATTTTAATAAACAATGATTATCTTGTATTTACATATAAGTGCCTGAATTTTGAAAAAAGTATGAAGAATGTTTTTTATTTACCAATGGCATACCTTAATACCAAGGAATTTTTAAACAAAATATTGTTCTCCAATACCTGATTAAAAAGTCGTACTTTTTTATACAATTATGTTATAACTTTATATACTTAGTTCATTTATATATTTATATATTTACATTATGACTTATTTTAATTGCATTACCCCAACAATTTTTTTTATTAAACCAAATTTAATAACTATCAGACAAAGTATATTTTTTAATAATATTTTGTGTTTTAAAAATTTCTAAAATAAAATAAATTATCGAGGGAAAAATATTGTAGTAACTAAAATGCAAATAATGATTTTTGTAATGAAGTATAAAAGAGATCCAAAAAGTTGTTGCTATTGTCTGTGTTATTATAACTTAGGTAAATGTAATGTGCATTGAAAATTAATTTTTATACTGTTTTTGGATAATAAATTTACAAAAATTAAAAAAAATTGGATCAATTCACAGGTGTTTGTTTTAAGTTCTTTTTTTATAACTTCACCTAAATACTTAATTTTTTATTATAATTATTTCAGAAAGTAAAAAATATTTAATGCTGAATGTTCTTTTGTATATGTTTTCAAAATATAGAATATATTTTTTCTTTTTATATAGCAGTATTAAACATTTATAAAATACATATTTACAGAGTTCTATTTACATATTTATATCTATCAATATTTATGTTTTAACATTATAAATATTATATGTAGGCCAAAACTTAAGTCTGACTTGTCACTTAAAATGCTTTATAATGTTTATAATTTTCTTAGAGTAATAGCAAGATTATAAAAATTAATAATATAAAAACGTAAATTCTTGAAAATCAAGAAAAAATAGTAAGATTTAAGAAAATAAGTATTAACATTTACTGACTTTTCTCAGCTTCATCTACTTTTTTCTTTTTTGTTGGCTTCTTTTTTTTCTTCTTTTGCTTTTCTAAAAATTCATCTGCTTCTTCAGGATCTTTCCCTTCTAAAATCAGTTTTTTCCTTTTATTAATTCTTTTCTTTTCATAAAAGTCAGTTTCATCAAGTCTAATTTCTGCTTCACGCTTAGTCACCGATATTTGTGTAAAGATGTTAACAATTTCTTTATCTATAAATAAAGTAATAATTAATAATTGTGCTAATTAATAAAATATATATATTAATAGCCATTAATATATAGTCAACATACCACTAACTTTAAATTCTGTAAGCTTAGTACCAATTAACTCTTCAATAATATGTAACAGTTTTATGTCATGTGGAGTTACCAAACTAATAGCCATACCACTTCTTCCTGCTCGAGCAGTTCTACCTACTCTGTGAATATATTCCTTTGGAATATTTGGTATGTTATGATTAATAACTAGAGTAACTACAGGAATATCCAATCCTCTTGCAGCTACATCAGTGGCTATCAAAATCTTAATATGATTAGACTTAAATTGAGATAATGCTGCTAAGCGTTCCTTTTGCTTTATCATTGCATGTAGAGCAACATTTTCAAAGCCAACTTCATTTAGAGTCATTGATAATAATTGGCAATGCCTAAAATTCCATAAAGTTATATTAATTATATTATATTAATTTAGAGAATAAATTTAATATAGAGAATTATTTGAAAAAATAATTTTTTAATGTACATGTCCAGAAAGAACTTATTTTAGTGACTCTTTTGAATCTGTAAAGTTCGATGTGTACTTTATGAACGTGAATGCAAAACATCCAATTTTATAAAGTATATACTCAGCCCTATCTATTTTTTAAAAAAGTACTTCTAAATTAATAAAAAATCAAAATCATACTTGCAAGTGTCGGTGAAAATCATAATTGATCCAGTTTCATTTTCAGCTCTAAATGTTCGAATTACTTCCACTAAGAATGCATCACGGACATCTTTAGGACAAAGAACATATCTTTGATCTAATTCCTTGACTGTGGCAACACCAGAATCATCTGCAGATTCCCATAAAAATACTTCTTTCTTTGATACTTGTTTTACTGCATCTAATGCATCAGTAATAGTAGCACTAAAAAGCAGAGATTGCTTTTCCTTAGGTAAGGCATCAAATATTACTTTTAATTGTTCATTAAAATGACCTCCAAGTAATCTGTCAGCTTCATCAATAACAAGAAATTTAATTCTTTTTAAAGAGAATGTATTACAACTTTCTAAATGATCTGCTAAACGTCCAGGTGTTGCAACAACAATATGTGGATTTTTTGATAATTCTTGTCCTTGTGTTACCATATCCATACCTCCTACAATTATGCATTTTTTTAGATTAATTGGCTTGCCAATGGCTGCAAATTGATCCCCAATCTGTGAAAAAATATTTTAACAAGTAAATATAAAACTTAATAGAAACTATACAGAATCTTTTGTTTTTATTATTTTATTTTATTTTGAAATTAAAATAGTTGAAGAGCCGTTAAATTCCAAAGAAATTAATATAAAAATCAATGTGAAAATAAATGCAATTAGTTTTATAGAGTTGAGACAAGACTACAGTATTATAACAAAATATACATTTTTGTACACTGTTAAAGTTAATTAAATTGAAAAATAATGAAACTAGTACATATATTAAAATGATTTACCTGGAAAGCTAGTTCTCTAGTTGGTGTTAATATAAGAGCAAAAATTCCATAAGGATCTTCTGAAAGTTTTTGCAAAATTGGCAAAGCAAAAGCCAGTGTTTTACCACTACCAGTTTTAGCACATCCTATGCAATCTTTTTCTTCTAAAATTGCAGGTATACAATTTACTTGAATAGGTGTTGGTTTCTTTACGCCTATTAAAAAAAAAGAATACAAAATGTAACAGAGTAATAAGTGTTGGGAAGAATAAAATATAAAATTACAACAGTTACCACTTTCAAAAACACGATAAATATCTCTAAAAATTTCAAATTTAACTTACCGATTCCTTTCAACTGATTAATAATCCAGGAATGAAGTTTTAAATCTGTAAATTCTGTCATTTTTTATATTTTTTTATAAACTAAATCAATTTTGTTGTTTTGTTTGACACATCACCTCAAGTGCTCATCCTCCACGTGCAATTTTTTCTTAAAAGGTTAGACATTTCGTCAAACAGGTTAGGCTAGTTTCTTCTAATTTTCTTCTTGAAATTATAGGTTAGCATCGACGTGAATATGTGTAATGAACTTTCCATATCTCAAGTCCTATTCTCTACAATATTTATGTAAAGGAAATTGAAAATAAACTCTAATAATTGTAAATGCCTCAAATTTACTGATGATTTGCTGATTGCATCAGCAAATAACTTAATTTCATGTGATTGACGTGCGTGAATGTAGAATAGTCATTTTGGATAAAACTGTAATTTTGGTTATTAAAATATTTATGAATCGAAAACTTGACTGTTTTACTTTGATTTACTTTTTAACCTGTGATTTCGATGTAAGATTATTTATCTACTAACATATTTTGGATGTATTTGGCAGTTCTGTTACTGAAATATTTATAATTATATTTAAACTATATTTTTACTATGTGATTGACATCATTGGTAATCAAGGAGCGCCGTAGTGCTCCGAAGACAAGTTATGGAATACATCAAATTCGCCTAACTTTTTATTTTGGTTCAAAGTTAATTTTTTTATAGAGTTGTTATTTCTATCGATTCATGGCATAAGGTTTTAAACAATTTGAATAATTGAGCAGCAATATTAGAATCACTGTTTGGATTTTCCAAATTAGATATATTAAGACCTCCATAATAGGGGTGCCCGATATTTATTGATATTACAAAATATCCGATGAATATCGGAATGTTCCGATATTAAAATTTGCTTTATTTACGTGTGAAAAATAGCGTAAAAATCGTTAAAATTGGAAACTTTCAAGAACCAGCACTAAAAAAATATCGAAAAGGTAGGGATTAAGGTAGGCAAATCTTCAATGTGGGTACCACATAATAGAACACTTTCCGCCTAATAAGACCTCTCCGGGCGCTTATCACCTGGGGACTTTTCCTTGTTAGATTGTAAATTGACTTGGAAACATCAATTGGATTTTCTTATAAGCCGATACCATAAGCATTTAAATATAATTCGTTCATATTGATTATAAAGGAATTGCACTAAGAATTTATTGTTTAAAAAATAAATTAATAGTAAACATAAAATGTTTTATAACAAAATGAGATTACCATGTATCTGAAAATATATATTTATTGATATTATTAGTGACTTATCAATATCATGTGAAGGTTGTTTAATCATAAAAACAAGAATGTTGCAAGATACTGGATTCATTTATTGTAATACCCTAATAATTCATAAAAAATAATAATGACAGTGTCGTTTACGCAAATCATTCCCGATTAGATACAATTATGATTCACCATAGGTACGGCACGGTAAAGAATGTACAAGAAAAATTAAACCCAAGTGTGGCATTGTGTTTCTTACGTACCTTTGACTTTGTTCAAGCGATAAAACTCTGCCAAAGGTATACAACAATGGAATACAAAAAAAAAGAAAAAATATCTAAATTTTTAACATGATTTAATGCACATGCGTGTGCACGAGTCACGCGACTTACATATAAGCTTTTTGTGTACATTCTTTTTATGTATTTTTGCACGTCGCATAATACAAAAAAAAATTAAGGACGATAAAATAAGCTGAAATTAAATCGTAGCATGCATTATTATGTGTACAGAGCGATGATCGACGCTTTTATTTACAAAAGAAAGAAAACGTGTGGCTTAACTTCATTAAAAGCAAAACTAATATTATAAATATACAAAAAAGGGATTGAGGATAAATAATTTCTAAAAAATTATTCGTCTAATGGCAGTGAACGATACTCTGCCGTATTCGAGAGTTCGACCTGGCGGCACGCGTGGTACTGCTTTCATTCACACAAACTTTAAACTTGTGACATTTGTTACAAAATAATTAAATACTTAGAAAATATTTCATAATTTGAAGTGAATAGAGTTTTTAATACCTATATTCAAGTTCAAGTATAACTGTAATGTAAATTAGGAAGTTTCACATACTTAATCCATACCTTATTCTAAGGTACAAGTTAATTTTAACAAAAGAAAACTTTATATTTTTCTGTAACGTATATTTAAAAATTTATTAAATTAAACTTTACTCAAATTTATTTTGAAGACTACAAAATAAGGAAAATTATTAAAAATACCTAAAGTAGTCTTGTAAAATTATCTAACAGAGATCAAAAGATGAAACTTGTATAATATCATTTAAATAAGAAAGTTTGATGCCTTAATATATCTTAGCAAACAAATTAAAATGAAATAAACATAAGCAGGAGTCTACACTCTAATAGCTATATAAAATGTTCACTAAGTTTGTTAAATTGTATGTAGTCTTTGATTTGCATTTGTATACTAATTTATAAGAGTACGGTTATTGCTGAACATTATTCATAGACATAGAGAAAAACAAATACAATATTCACTTCAAACTTATAAAATTCATAAAAATCGGCTTCATTTCATGATTTCAAACGAATGCCACCAAGTTAAGGACGCTGCATTCTCCATTAAAATACAGTTTAGTCTGCATTGCGCAATCTAGGAAACAAAAAAATTGCATTCTTTCTTAAAATTTTGCTAGAAAACAGCAAACATCTTTTCATTTTGTATTTTTTTAATCTTTTTGAATTTTTTTGTATTTATCTTTTTATACAGCCAAAACAACGTCCAGCGGGGAGGCCGTTACTACTCCATTCACAAACTCTTTTTTAAGAGTAAGGCCTCCATCCGATGCACAAAATTTCATTTTACGATATTTATATATAATTCTAATGATAACTGTAATTTTTCCCTAGAATCCATCAAAGATGTCTTGTTTTCCAATTTCTTATTATTAAAAACTCACACGAGTTTTTACAATAAGTCGTTTACAATTATAATATAACGAAGGATACTTAGTACTTTATATATATATATATATATCACAAATTTTTTGTTACGAGAGGTGATTATACACTTCCCGAAAGAACCTACTTGCGGTTTACTTATAATTTATATATATATATCTGCGTTAGAATTATGCCTAGCATATATTACATTGCTTGTTCATGTACCTGAAATCTTATATTTCATTGTATTTATATGTGTATGTATAATTTTATTTATAAATACACGTATATATATGTATAATTCGCTTCATATATATATATATGTATATTTCATTATACTCCTATGCATGTAATTTTTTCAATCAATTAATAATTGTAATACTCAATCAGTATAATATATGCGAGTATCAGAAAAATGTAAAAATTAGAGTAATAAATTTTATAGTGTCATATTTATGTCAAAGTTCCCAACATGCGCAATAACCGTGTAATATTAATTTAGGAAAACACTGAAAACTGCATTAAGATTGTCGGTTATTAAAGTTACATAAATCATAATTACGCGAGAGCAGGCTTAATATCCCATTTAACATTGATTTTTTTTATAAGCTGAATAACATAATTTTGAAATCATTTTTTCATTTCCCAAAAATTAGATGGATAATTAAATTAAAGAAGTTTTAGTTCGGATAATGAATACATTTTTTGTTTTATAAATATTAAATGACGATTATCACCAACTAAATATTGCGTAATTTTTATTTAACAGATTAAAATTGATAATTTAAATAAAAAATGTGTAATAATTAAGACCTGAAAATATGCAGTTTTTGAAAAATATTTGATATTTTTAATGTTGTGTCAAATATTAAAAATTATACTCATAAAAATTACTGGCAGCCTTCATTCAAGATTATTCCTTGTTATAAATGATATGGAAACCGCTTGTTATCACTTACGAGACTATTATTTACAAATTTAATAAATGATAGTTTTCATAATTATATCTAAAAAAACTCATTTCGAACCTCACTGCAAAAATGTGAAACTCAAAATAAAGTTATGAAATATTATTTTTAAGTTTTAACCCTTTGAAGACCAACATGACTCCATAGGGCGCTTCTAAGTATTAAGCAGGTTAATTACAATATTTAGTTATTTCATTGGAGATTCCAAATAAGTTTATTATTAATTTTAGTTTTTATGCAACAAATTATTTATACATAGTATAAGTGTTGTATGCATATTATAAGCCTTTAATTTCTTCACACGAAGAATAGATAGTTTTAAGTGCTCTACAGTTCGTCGAAGTAGTGTAGATTTTTTACTATAAAGTTTCTTCTTTTTCACTCTGTTTACTAATACCGAATCTGTCAAGAAATAATCTTAAAGAAAGTTGGTGATACCGACAGTACAAATGTTACAACTTAGTTTTTGAACACAATTAGGAGGCGCAGTAAGATATCTTTTTTGCATGAACAAAAGCTTATATTATTTTTTGAGACTAGTTAATTACAAACAAGAATTTTTGTCAATAGTTTTTTAAACAAAATAAAAAAATTTAGATAAAAATGTATATATATGTTTACAATTTCAAGCTTTATACTTTACAAAAAATCTAATTGAGATTTTATATTTACACAAAGACTCCGTCTAAGGATACAATTTATAAAAAAAAAAACTTTAAACTATTAAAATATTTTAGAAAGTAGACGGCAATCAAAAATTAAATTAACTAAAAGCCAATTTGATTATGAAAAAAAGTTCATGCTAATAAATTCTTTTGTCTCAGAAACGTACAAGCATAGTGGAGTGAAGAATTCACATACCGAATTGGAAAGTAAACATCTTTTTAAATTCATTTAATTCATTAAATTCTTAATGAAGATTCATTTTTTTAATTTGACTAATTTTATATTAATTTTTGAATCAAAGTCAAATTATGAAAAAGAACATTTGTAATAATATGAAAAATATCTTAAATGTTACTTTCAAATTGGTGAAGGATTATTTTCAAACCTAAAAATTTTCAATGAAGTCTCGCAAAAAGACAAAGCAAAAGAACCATAAATAAAACATTTTTAATCCATTTTTTGTTGAATTTATTTTAAGTAAACTTAAGTACGAAATGAAAGAGCACGTGTTTTTTGCAAATTAATTTATAACAAATAATATTTTCGAAAAAAGTTAATAATTATAATTTTTCTTACAAATACGTAGTATTTTTTTTTTAACTATACTTTTTTCATATTGCACGTTTAAAAATCAAAATTTAATTAATTTCATCTCACATATTAGTTTTGGCAATTGTTATAATAGTTGACACTTCATTAAGATTATTTAAGTTACTTAGGAAAAATTAATCATAGAAAATCGTTAATATATTTATTTCTGTAAATATTTCTCTGTAAATATTAGAAATAAATCAATTTTATAGTATATTAAATATAATATATGATGTGTGATATTTTAATACTACTTAAAAAAAAAAATTTAAAGTAGTTACACACATGTAAACCTTAATTCTTTCTAAAAATAAAATAAAAAAGATAACAAAAACGTAAGTTTAAAATTTTCATTTAACAAAAAATGGATCGAAAATAATGATTTAGCAGTTCCCGTTGCTCGTCTTCATTATCCAAGCGTATTTCATTGTTTGCCTCCCGCTATCTTGACATCTCCGAACGTTAGGAGTGTGGCAAGTCGATCGTGTGTGTCTCGTTGCCGAAAATCAGCCTCAACCGTTTCATGGGTGTAGGCGGTGTCGGTGGGTCCAGTAATAATTCTTTCCGCTTGTGTCGCCTTTCCCTATCGCGCGTTTTATGTTTTTTACGGTGTCTCGGTGACAATGTTTCATCATCATCAACGCCTTCAACGCGTAGGATTTCATACTCAGGCACGTCGTTTCCGTCTTCACTTAAGTTTGTCCCCGACTCAATGACGTCATCCAAAATGGGTGAACGTTTCATGCGAAGTGTAAGCTTTAGACGACCACCCGTTCGTTCAGGAGTGACAGGTATAGGGTACGTACGACTTTCTGAACTCTCGCTGGATGACTGGTCTTGATGTTTATACCAAGATTTACTAGGAGTGCTTGGACAATGCAATTGCTGTTGCTGATCATTACAAATTATGTTACTGTCATCACTGCAAAAATGTATTTATTAGTTTTATTGTAATGTTAATTTAAATATTTACATTAAATTATAAAATGTTTATAAAATATAAAATATTTTTACATATACTTCAATTTTTTTATTAAAACTAAATCATTTTTATATTGCAGTAAAACAGTTATAAGAAAGCTTACTCATTAGATTTATCTTCTCGATTGACAGAATCCTCTTGTGGTATTCTACTTTTACTGTAGTCAAAATCATTCTGATTGACACTACGCCAAAGATCTAGAGGCATTACTGAGGGAACTGGATTTTCTTTTACTTCGTTGTGTTTTTCTCTTAAATGTGGAACACGATTTGGTAAACTGATGTCATCGAGATTGCTCTCTTTTTCATTGAATTCATAAATATCTCCCTGAATGCCTGAGTCATCATCAGCTGCACCAATAGGTACTGCAGATTGTTGAGAATCCTTTTTTTGACTTCTAGTCAATCTTGCACTACACCTGTCTAATAAGCTGCGATTTTTAGATTTCTTAATTTTTGTTTTTGATGAATGTTCGGATTGTTTTTTATGACTTTTACGCGAATGATGCACTGACTCATTACATCTCTTTAGAGTCAAACTTCTTGTGTCTTCAGACTTTTTAGTTACAAAATCATCTGAAGAATCTTTATCTTGTATCACATTATCACTTATTTCACTTAAACTTTTTACTGTTTTTTCATTAATTAGTTTATTTTTCTTGTCAGAAAAAAAATTATTATCCTGGTTTGTTATAATTTTAGCATGATCTTTAATGTCACTTGGATATTTAGACAGAGAACTGTCATTCAAGAAATTTATTTTGTGGAATCCAGAAGTATTTGAAGGTTCTATTGAGGCTATTTCAGATTGTTTACAATTTACGTGTACATTTGATTCTAAAGTTTCCCCAGCAGAGCCTTCCATGGAATCAAGCTTATGGAATTCTTTTATTTCATGAAAAGGTGAATTTCTTGGTGCTTTACCATGAATGGGTGATTTCCTACAATTTACATCATAAGACATATCACTGAACTTGTTATATGTCTTTTTCTCATTAGTAAATAAACAATCATAAACTTTAGATGGATTTTCAGTTTTGTTCAAATTTACATCTTTCATTTCATTTTCACTATCCAATTTAACATTATCAGTACTCACAGAACACTTAACACCGTTTAAACCATTTTTTAAACACTCATTTGAATTTGTTTTATCTGATTTATCCAACACATTATTCAATTTAGATGGAGCTACAAGGTTGGAGTGGTGTGAATTAAAAGAATTTGTACTACTCTCATTATCCCGTACTAAAAATGATTGATCACTTTCAGCAGATTCATCTTGCATTTTTGAATTTAATTGCTCATTTGATGATGTATCTTCTGCTGACAATCTTGATGAACACTCGTCACTTTGACGACTTTCAGTGCAATTTTCTGATGTGCTTGAACGAAGGTCTCGAATATGACACGTATTAACTGTATCATTTCTGGATGTTTCCTGATTATTGTGGTTGTGTGAAAAAACGCAGTTTTCATTACCTTCTCCTCTATTTGAATCCTCTTTCCTATGCCGATTAAGAATAGAGCCAAGATGAGAACCATTGCTTTCACCTTCTTTATTTTTTTTAGCTCCCGTTCTTTTTTCAATTCTTAAAAATAAAACAATCATTTAAGTATATTTAAAATAAATATTAAGAAATTAATCTTTTTAATAATTATCATTTTATGTGTTAATTACCTGGAAGCCCTCATTCGTTGACAACCTTTTAAGTTGCTGCGATTGTTATTACTACTACTATTACTATTATTATTTTCAGTCTTGTTGCCTTGATTTTTGTTTCTCAGTGTTCTAGTAGCTGAACCTGCATTCTGTGAATCCTGAGATGTGTTTTCTTCATTATTTAGTAATGCTGGCTGTTGAGTTATGTCAGAGAATTTACAACCCTGCGCAATTAAAAGTTCAGCATCGTACTTTGTAAGGCCTTTTCGCTTTAATTCTTTCATGCTGAGAGACTGAGGAGCTACTGCAGTATTACTAATTTCTCCATTTCTTTCAGTAAGGGTACTTTCTTGCTGCTTATTTGTACCCAAAGGCTGTTTGTGTTTTGTACGATTAATTCGATTATCCGTTTCTCGCAACCGATAACCTAAAATGTATTATTGGTTATAAATGAGAAATAAAATATAGTTTAAATATACAACAAATATTTTTAATTTAATTTATTATAATGGGCAATATTGCCCGTTTAATAAATAAAGTAAAATAAAAATAAAATAATTATTTTTTATACAATTAAGTATTATTCATACCCGATTCTAATTCTTCTCCTTTTTTTTTGTTGGCAAATGCACCAGTACCACGCCGTTCACAAGTCTCACATTCACAATAACCATTACCATCTCCAAAAAAATCTTCCCCATAAAAACAAGTAATTTCCTCCCCGACTTCAATATCACGCAACACTTTAACACAAGCAGTATCACGGCCAGTTGCTACAAACTAAAGGAAAAATTTGTTATTAAATTTCTTTTTAATTGTTTTATAATTTTAATTTATTAAATTCAGTAAATAATATTATTAACCTTGCAATTTGCTCTGCAGTCATGATTAATGTAAGCTGCTGGACCCAACCAAAGTTGAGCACAATTTTTTCTACAACTGAACATAACTGAAAAATCATTTTTACCTGGATGCAAAAGGGCAGCTTCCTCCTAAAATTATTTTATAACAATATTTTTTAAGTGATTTTAAAATTAGGTTAGGTTAGGTTATATTCATAACTACACCAATTGATGAGAACATACTTTATCACTTAATTCAGCTATGCAACCTACAAGACAAGATATTTTATCATTCTTATTCCACTTTCTAGTTGCACATATCTTTGCTCCTTGGGCTTCCAAAGAATATCGAAAACAAGGTTTAATGTCAAAACCAGAATCCTTGTCAAATACTCTTAAATATCGATAAATCTACAGACATAATACATAATACAATTAATAATTTGAATTTTTAACTGCATATAGTAAAATAAAAGTTTGTTCAAATTTACATGTTTCTCTAAATTAATTTGCTGCTGCTTTGATTTAGTATGTGGTAGACGAGCACCCCAATCTCCACTTATCAACTTCTTATAAGCTTTTTCATAGTTTTGCGTTTGAATGAACTCATTAATTACTTTTTTAAGTTCTTCCTTATTAGCTTTTAATGGCCTATACCTAAAGAAAAATAATTTTAAACAAATAAAATTTGTTTTCATGTTTAATGGAATAACTCTTTTATGTTTGTTTATTTTTATTTTACCTAATGTTCATTTTATGAGTTTTGAATCCTAAGTAGGTATCAAGCACAAGAGAAGTTGCCAAGTCATCATTATCGCAGAGTTCCTTAGGTGTCATGCCACCCGTTGCTGTTAAATTGGGCTGCATTTTAGAATTGACGGAGCCTCCCAATCTTCTTTCCTGCTTCCGTCCTCCCGACCCTTGAGCGGATAAGCAGTCGACCACCATTCTGCGATCTGTACCCTTACTAAAAATACATATGTATTATTTAGAACATATTTAAGTTAACATACTTTTAAACTACACTCAATTTCTGCTAAATGTACTAAAACATTTAGTAAAATCGAGTTGTTCTTTATTCATTCAGTACAAATTAAGCTACATTTTTCATTTTCAACACAAATTTATACAAATACAAACACAAATTACACAATTGCATATTCAATTTATTTTTATACAAATAAAAGTTGAAGAAAGCAGCTCTGTTTGTACAACATTCTACAAAAAAAATTAATTTTTCCATCTTGAAGCAATTCAAACACCTACGATAAGTACTCGTCGATCAAAGGACAATATTCGACGTAGACTTTTGCTTCTTTATCTATCATAAACATTTTTACAGTTAAATGTCATTCATGTCTATGAATGAAACCATTATACTAAAGAAAGCTCAGTACACAATCTGCCAAAAAAAAAGAGAAAATCTCATGCCATTAAAAAGAACATCTGCAGATCAGTGATTGGCCGCGCGCGCCGAAAATACAAAAATACAAGCGCACTCGTTCCAG
This sequence comes from Ormyrus pomaceus, assembly GCA_900474385.1. Taxonomy (NCBI): domain Eukaryota; kingdom Metazoa; phylum Arthropoda; class Insecta; order Hymenoptera; family Ormyridae; genus Ormyrus; species Ormyrus pomaceus. The sequence continues at coordinate 47,259 of UCOM01000879.1, forward strand.
GGTCAAGTTCTTTGCGAGGAGACGACACTTCGCAGAGTAGTAGTAACAGCAGCAGCAGTAGCAGCAGCGCACTGAGCCGAATGACCCTCGTAACCAACCGACGGCGAGAGAGACGAACGTATACACACATGCGCGTTTAGAGCCACATAGGTCCCGTTGGCTGTTCTCGACCGCTCGATAATCACCGTTCGAAACGAACGCTTTCGAAAATTCGCAGCTTCACCAAAAGCCGCAGCACTTCTTGATAAGTCCTCGATGTACTTCGGAATAAAATACCAGAGTCCGAGTCAGAGGGCAAGAAACAGAAAGAGACAGAGAGGAGCGCTCTCTCGCAGAAATGGCCGAAGAGAAGCCTCTCGCGCGCGCCCACACCACACACGCGCGATTCCTCGACACTCCTTTGCCTCTTGCTGTCTTGTCCTCACCAATTGCACAGAACCTGGCAATTTCGGTCTCGTCGAGGAACCCGCCGTCTCAAGCCATTGCCACAAATTACAGCCGAAAGGACGACGCGCCTAATCCTTTTGCCACAAGACGCGCACTCGCGACTCGACGTCGTCGACGACGCGATCTATCATGGCAGATCGAGCGCAGCACACAGCCAGGAGAGGCCGAGGAGAGGGGAGGGAGCTCTCTCGCTCGTTCTCTCTGCTGCACGTATATGCGTTTCTCAGGTGTAACAGATTTTTATTTTTAAAGAAGAAAAAGATTTCCGGCGAAGATGGGGTGATTCTTGGTAGAACTTGCGGAGAATGCTTTGAAGCAACTTTCTGCTTTAGAATCGCTGTAAGAAAACTGAAAAAGAAAAGAAAAAATGTGTTTGAATTTAAAAGTCTCTTTATTTACTATGTTTAAAGGGAAACGATTTTTCGTTCAAGTTTTTTAGAAATTATTCATAGTACCTCACATATCAATAAAGTATTGAGATTTAAGAATAAGAAATAAAGCACTTTAAAGTACAGTGCTTAACAGTAACATTGGCAACTGTTTGAATTTTGGAAACAATTTTTAAATGAAAGTATATTAAATTCTTTTCAGCTTTGTACATTTAAAAGCCTCTGGAGAATGGAAGAAGAAAGCCTTTAAAGAACAGAAAATTCGAAGTATAAATGAGAGTAAAACTCATGAGCCAAGTGTACTTTAACAAGCGTTCCGACAAATAACTTGCTCCAAAAACTGTAGCTGGTTTTGTGCACATTCCACGTGCATAATCCATTTTAAAGGAGCAATAAAACGCACAACAATTAGCGTTCGCGAACAAAGTGCCTATCGCAACAATCCAGCAAGAAAACGGAACGTGAGAGAGCCAAAGAAGGGGAAAGGAGTTTAGGTTGTCCGCACAGTGCCTACAACAGACACTATACTAACAAATTCATCAATCAATGCATTTTATCGAACGTGGAAAAGTATCTACTAAAGCTGAATGCCGAGTAAAATGGTAGACTCAGCCGAGTCGAAGAAACCATATTCTTTTCCTCGGAAGAAAACCTTGTGTAAATCAACCCTTAAAAGTTTCGCCAAATCCCTCCTCACATCTCGCATTGCCGACTATTAGAAGAGTGAGCTTGTCATCGCACTTTAAATTTATCCAATCGAACGGACACTCCGATTCACCGTCCACGTATGTATCCCGAGATCTCCCTCTCTCTTTTCTCCCTTATTCGGGATCTTATGTACACCCGCGCGCTGCTCGTTCGCGCACCGTGTGGATCTTCCGAGGGCGCGACTGTAATGACGTCGTCTCTGCGGTCGCCTCAAGAGCCTATAACTTATTTGGAAACAACGCCTTCCTCTAGAATTCTAGATGAAGCTTCCAAGGTAAGAAACTACCGGCACCGATGTTTTATGCGTTATTATGCACACTCGCGAGTCGCGAGCAACGAGTTGGTAACTGCAGGAGGAGCCTCAAAGCCCTTGCACGCACCGCTGCCTTTTCTACACTCTACTGCAGCAACAATAATTAAACAAGGACGGGACGATGCTTTGTTTATTCGCTGGCACCCCCGCGAATTAGACCCCCCCCCCCTTGGAGAATCGAGATAGAGGAATGCAGGGTTGTACAGACCGTCGGGCGGACGTCATGGATATTCGGCGACCTCTTCGGCAGCTCTCACGTATCTGGTGAATGCTGACGACTGCAGGCAGAGAGCAGCGGAGCCATCATTTTCTCGAGTTTCTTGTGCCTACGAGAGCTTCCAGGTCTTATTCCTCGGCGACTCGCTGATGAAGTTACCGTTTTTCGCACAGTAGCAGTATAGCAGTGGCAGCAGCAGCAGCAGCAGCAATAGTAGTAGAGGGAGAGCGTGCGTTTTTTACTTGGATGCACGTTATTGACTGCGTGGAATTCGGCGAACTTATCCTCGCCGCGTCTGCTCCTGAGTCCTGGACTTTAACGTCACCAGACTCCAAGGCGCACAGTAGTGGACGGCGGCGAACAGCAGCGACGATGCTCCGCATGCATGCCTTCTTTTCTGTTTCTCCCTCTTTTCAGAGCTCACTCCGCAGCGATTTGTCTCATCTTTCCATCGAGTGGCTCTTTATTACCTTTTGCGAATAATGTCTCGCCTTCGGGGTTTCTTCTCTCGAGAGCCTGTGGGTTGATCTCTGCATCCAGAATCGAACGCTCTCGGCTACCTCTTGGTTAGTCGCGCACTCCGCGATATGTACGGCTGTGTACACCCTCGGCGATATCGTGCATGTGTACTGCAAGAGAAATGCTATATACGTACGATGGGTACACAAACACAGTGTGTTGAACTCGACGTTCCTTTCTTCCGTCTCTCTCGCGCGCACACGCGGTATTTCTTCAAGGCGCGACTACAATTCACGACGATCAAACGCCGTATTTTTTTTTTTTCTTGAAAATTGAAGGGATCTCAAACTCAATTATATGAGTGAAATTTTTTTGGAATAATTTTTTTATTGTATTATACCGAACGCACGCACATCTTTTAACGGTTTATACAAATAAGCTGCATCCAGCTTCCTTCGCTTGAATGTATATATAGCTGTTTGACTCGTAGGCATTTCGGGGGTAGCCCGTCAATTTAAGAGCGTCATACTCGATAGGAGCGGCCCACGGGTAGCGGGGCGGGAGGGAGGAAGGGCAATGATGGGCCACATAGGGTACTTATGTATGTATGCATAAAAATTATTTCTACAATTGCGGCAAATGCAACTTTAGTAAAATCAGTTTTTGAAACAACAAAATTTTACTAATTAATCTAAAAGATTAAAATAATAAATAAATTTTAAAGAAAAAAATATATATATATTATTATATGTTATTTATTTTTCAAAAATTTTATTAAAAATATTCGATTTTATGATATACAATTAAGTAATAATTACATATATTTTATTGACATACATAATAAATATTAACTGAATGTGAAAGATATTTCTATTAATTAAAATCTTAAATTTACAAAATTATTAATTGTAATATTCTGGAAAATTCAATTTTTTGGTTTTAAAATTAAATAATGTTATCAATGAAAATCTTGCTTGCGTTGATCTTTAATCTCAACATTCCTTTAAACATAAATATAATCAAATAAAATTTTTAAAGAGAAACAATTACATGAATACACAATTTTAAAAAAATCAAAATTCAAAAAAGTTTCTCTTAAAATTTCATCTAAGATAAATAAACTTTTGAACAATTTTTCATAGAAAAATTTTCGAGATCCTTTGTACTCTTAGCTCAGCTTTGAATTTGATTATTTAAATTTAATATTTACTTTATTGTATTAAGTAACACATTTTTAACTCTAAACCGATTTGGTCGAGGATTTGGAGCATAACCAATTGATCCTTGCATTTTCATTGTCTTTAAAATTTCAGTATCTATTGTAGGAGTTTTTCTATAAACAGACTTGCAAAGCTGTTCTGGCCAGTCACTCAGCAGTGGCATCCCATCACCGGTGTAAGTCATTGGTATCACACTCAGAGGTGTAGTATTGTCACTAATATCTATAGAGTGAACCATTACATCTTCATCCATAAATTCTGTAGGTCTTGAAAATGTATTGAACCGTGGCTCTGGTACATTTGAAGACATTAGATGTAAAGTACCTACAGAATCTCCAAAGGCAAGACATTGAGATGTAACTGAAATATCCAATGATGTTATTATTGCTCCTGCTGTGGCAACTTGATATAAGCAAGTTAATGAAGGTTGAGCATTGGCATAAATGGAATCAAGGACTTGCATTTGTCCTAATGGTGATACAACTACAACTCTAGCTGAAAAGCTTGGTAAAAATTTAAGCAATAAGGGATACATCAATGTCTGCAATGGATTTATAGCTTTCATCTGTCTTAGATCATATACCATCAGAAACCTATCAACTGACAGACCTTGTCTGCTATTGCTGAAACCACAAGTGACTAAATAATTTCCTTGAACATCAAAATCACTCAATGATCCATTATGAGTATTTAAGGAATGTTCTACATTTAATGTTACAGGATCTCTAAGTTCTATTTTTCCAGTTGGAATCCCAGCACATATAAATCTATTATTTAGTCTTAGAATTGCGCAACTACCTTCTGCTACATCAATTATCTGTTTTTCTTTAAATTCATTTAAATCTAAATCTATAATTTTATCTTGATGCCCACCCATTAATAATGATAATGAATTGTATTGTAAACAACACTGCATCTCATTCATATTAGGTGATTCATAAGTATACAATTGCAACCCTCTCCGAGCTTGAAATCTTAAAGAATTTTGTGTTAGTGCTAAAAGTCCAGCATCCAGAGTGCATATTTGGCGAATTTCTTGTTTAGGATTAATAATTTGATATGATGTATACTTTTGTAAAAGTGGACCATAATAAGATGTCACATGACCTCCTTGATTGCCATTCCATACCAATTCCTCATGTGTATCAAAACAAACTGTTGATATTCCATAACCATCTCTTGATCCATCAGACAATACCGTTCTTGTTTCTTTGAATTCAGCTTTACTAAACTCATCGTTGAATTGCTCAGGATCCAAACGAGGATCCTCAGTTGTTATAAAATTTTCAGCTGGAATATTATATTCTGGATTATTCCACAATAAACTTTCTTCTAAAGGAACTAAATTAGCTTCTGGCACTGGAGTATTAAATTCATTAATTGTAGGAAACTCCATTGTTTTAAATCTTTTTCGAAATATTTTAATATAAATTTCAATAATCTAAGGGTCATTCACAACACTGATTATTATTTAGTAATGTATCTGAAAATTCCATATTTTCAAAACGTGGGATGATAATAAACCTGAATATAGAAAAATAAATTTTTAATTTATTAAATTACATTGTCAAAAATTTTACTAGTAAGTAAAACTTATTACCTTTATTACTAATGAATGCATAAATGTACGTGATATATTTATAACATTGCATTAAACTATTAGATGTGAAATTATCTTATATAAATTTCTAAAACTAAAAGTATCTAACAAAAAATAAATTCTTTACGCCAACAAACTAAATTCAGCTTTGTTGTTTGTTGATTTATATACGAGTGTAGTACTACACTACTACTTACTTCCACTGATCGATTTTGATGTGAGTTACATGCTTATAAGAGATTAGACTGCTTTTGATACTACACATGTGAAATTATAAGGTGCAATAGCTTTATAACACTATACATATTGTATAAAGTGTATATATATTATTATTAAAATAATTTTTAAGCGAAAAAAAAACAGCATGTATATACCATTACTAATATTATTAATTGTATATGCTTAATTTATAGAAAAAGTTTAATATTATATATCAATAAAATTATATATATTTCAAAAAAGTTGAGCATGGATGAATTTGTACAATACAATTATTTACCGACTGAGTTAAGTTAAAAATATATATATTATCATAATAATAATAATGATAACATAAGATTCCATGTGGTCTGTGAATTGCACGAGGTTCACAGCAGCTGACGTTGCCGGTGCCGCAATTCCTTATCTCATTTTCTCAAGTGTTGAAATTTTTTTCCTTCTGATCAGATGAATATCATTTCCGTAACAATAAACTACGTGCCGTCGGTAAAAAACTATTTAAAAACATTAGATACTTCACTACCACTTCGTGTGAACATCTAACCTACTCGAGCAAAGGTTGCTTATCGGTAAGTCAATAATTTATTCATCAGATTTAACCGTAAGCTCGTGATTCTTTTTTATACTTATCATAGAAATTTATCTCCCGGTATCTTATTTTGCAGCAAAAGTGGGAAAGAAGGAAGCGCGTGCGCGTGCGTATGGTTCTGTAGATTTAAAAACAGTAAAATTTTACTTTCCTGCAGTTGCAGTTTGTCAAAGACGCATGCTAGGAAAGCAGGGATATTGTGCAAATAGAAGGTACAGTGGGTCATCATGTCATTGGAAAATTATCCCATTCAAACCAATACTATGACGTACGTTACAGATATTTGCATCAACTTTGTCTCTGGCTTCCTTGGTAAGACTGGTTTTTCCTTTTATTACATGTTTCGTTAATCAATTTATATGAAATGGATATTATAATTTTTTCTTTTAAATTTAATATTTCTCTAAATGTTAAGAGATTCATTTTATTGAAAAACTTAAGTTATTAATTTAAGTAAAACTTAGTTTTGATGGTAATCAAAATTAATATATAAATATTTGTACAAAATTATACAATAAAAAATTAATATTTTTATTTATCTTGATTAATTTTATACTTATTTTAAATTTGTTCATTTAACTTTAAGAAGTAAAATTATATATGTATCTTTGTGTTAATTGTTTTACTTATAATTTTATTTTTCAACAATAATGAAGGTCTTTTTATTTTGTTCTAATTACAATGTTAGATTAGATAAAGGTTCTGAAATGAAGCAAGTGATACTCTCAATTGATTTAAGATAATGAATTTTTAATTTATTGAATAAGCCATTGAAATTGATGCTTAAACTGATTTTATGCAGAGTTAGATTAAAATGTTTAAAAATAATTCAAAACCTTTACAGATAATTTTATTTATTTTCTTAAGCATAAAGGTATTTTATTATTGTATTGTAATAAAAAATATCTTACATTACAAATTTTTATTTTTAAATAAATACAAAATACAAGATATTAAAAGTGAAAAATTTGAGAAAAATAAATTTACTTAAAAATAACTTATTTATTTTTAGGCGGAGTGGCTTTGGTTTATGTTGGTCAGCCACTAGACACAGTCAAAGTAAAAATGCAAACTTTTCCCAATATGTATAATGGAATGGTAAATTGTTTTATGAAAACATTAAGAACAGATGGTATTGCAAGAGGATTATATGCTGGAACAGTACCTTCTTTAGTTGCTAATATAGCTGAGAATTCAGTATTATTTGCAGCTTATGGTGGCTGCCAAAAAGTTGTAGCTCATCTTTTAGGTAAATGAGAATAATTTAAAAATGATTATTTAAACTAATTATTTATTTTGTAGCTATTTTTAGAAATTTTTTTAAAAGTTTTTATTTTAAAGATTTTGATTTAATATTAACATTTATAATTTTAATATAATTATTTAAAACAGATGTACCTAATCCTGAGGATTTAAGCTCAATTGCAAGAGCTACATCAGGTTTTGGTGCAGCATTCTTTTCTTCTCTCACACTATGTCCAACTGAATTAATAAAATGTCGATTGCAGGCTATGAGAGAATTACAGAGTCTTGAAAAGGGATCAAAAAATGTAGTAAGTAATTAAAATAATAATATAACGCCTTGTATAAGTAAACAAAAAAAATGAAAATGTTACTAATAAAGAATAAATATGCACTTAACACTTGCATTCATTCTAGAAATTGATTGGTTCTTGGCAATTAACCAAAGACATCATCCGTGAAAATGGATTTACCGGTTTATTCAGAGGATTAACCTCGACGATAGCTAGAGAAATGCCTGGTTATTTCTGCTTTTTTGGAGGGTATGAAGTGACAAGAGAATTATTAGCAAAACCGGGACAAAACAGAGATGACATAGGGTGGCAAAAAACTATGGTAGCTGGTGCAGTGGGTGGATTAGTATTATGGATCGTCATTTTTCCTGCTGATGTAGTTAAAAGTCGAATTCAAGTAAATATTTTTGCATTTTTTATTTTTTACTATTGTCTTTAAGAAACTAAAATTTAAGAGCTATTTAATTTAAAAATATTACAATAATAAACTTTGCTTTAATTAGGTAATGAACATGAAGGAACCTACATTAGTTATAGCGAAGCGTATTGTCAAAACTGAAGGAATTGGTGCTTTGTACAATGGTCTTAAACCCACACTAATTAGAACAATTCCAGCAACAGCAACGTTGTTTGTTACGTATGAATATACCAAGAAATTTTTGCATACATTATTGGATTAATGTATGAATTATTTTTCGTGAAAAAAGTTTTGTTTTTAATTACACGTTTGAATATCTAAAAGATATAAATTGATTTTTTAGGCAATGAGCATTTATAAAGTTAGATTTGAACTTTCAAAAGTTAGAACAATTAAAACAATGCCCAGAAGAACCAATTTTTAAGCTCAGGTATAATGTAAATATTTAAGTTGTAAATAAAATAAAGATCACTAAATAAGACTTATAGTTTATTTTATATATAATATATATATATACATCATGTAAAAATTTTTATTTGGAAGTTACTTTTAATAAATATTTACAACGTTTCTAATGTACGTTTGCTTGGCTTCATCGTTTGACAATTTTTCCCATATGTTAAAAGGTATCTAAAATTAAAAAACAAGAAATTGTAATTATTAGTTGTGATTAATTGTAATTGAAGTATTAGTTAATAAGAGAGAATTGTTTTATTAAAACTTACCACTAAAGGCGTATATCCGATTTTGTATAATGTTCTTATCTGCTTCGTTAAAGAACCTATTGGACGATGCTTACAATTTCTCGTTAAGAGCTTGTGAGTTGCAATTACTAAAGCATACCACTTTTTATCATCATCTGGTGCATATTTGACATTCCCTTCTGGAATATGGATCAACTTTTCCTCCGGGGAAAAAAATTGATTGGATTTCTTATCACGACAAAGTATAATGTTGGTTACTGGCACATGAGGAAGTAGTATATCTCTAAAGACTAATGATTCGTCGCCTAATACTTCCTGAAAATGATGTTAAATTCTTTCATAATTTTATAAACAAATAGTGATACTATTTATATTAATTTTTTTTTTAAATTTGTTTAGTATACACGAGCTCAAAAACTGCTTGTTTCAAGTAATATTATTAATTGTTGTAAAAGTTTCAACAAAAATTAAGAATAAAAATCAATTACCTTGCATACATTTTCTACTTCAGTGGTTAATTTTCCAATTTGAGCTATTTTTTCCAATTTAGTAACTCTTTCCTTTCTTATCGCTCCATATTTCTGAAACATTTAAAATTATTTTACTTTATTTTATTGAATAAACGGGTTAAAAAATCCATCTACATATAGTTTATACAAAAAATAGAAGACTTTAAAATATAACAAATTTCAGTGGTCAGCGTTCAACCGCCTAAGAGTGTTTTTAAATTCGCCTATGGAGTTTAACTCCCGTGCACTTTGCTGTAAAAGATTCCAATTGCGACGGAGTCTGGGTGGTGGGGGAATTTTAAGAGTAATTTCTCACGTACGACTCTTATTATTATTACACATACAGTTGATCTTAAAAATCCTAATACTTTTAGAGACTTAGCAACTACGAGATCAACATGTATTAATTAAATGATAAGGGGGCGTCAAATAGAACCCTAAGATCCGATACTGTGAATCGTGTTACTTCCTAACGAGTATTGAAACAAAGCTAGCGGGGCTTTTTTCCCATGAAAAGTGATGACGTTACATTTTTTGTCATTAATGTGGACCATTGTGGGCAGCCCAAGCCATAAGTAAATTCACGCCCTCCTGAAGTTTCAACGCATCGACTGTCAACCTTACAAAACAGCTTTGTCATCTGCATAGATAAAACAGTTGCCCGAGCTAACGCAGGCTTTAATGTCGTTTATAAAAATATTAAATAATATGGGACCTAGCTATTTTTTTCTATAAAACTCTATAATCTATAAAATCTATAAAAAAAAATCTATAAAACTCGATCGCTTCGCTCGGGCGAAAACGGTCACACGAGGATAAAATTACTATTCCCGCACTCGTATCGAACAATATTGTTTGATACGACGTGTGCAAGGCTTGATTTCCCTTACGAAAAAATATTATAGTACGATATACTAGTATGATTATAATTAACTATAATATTTTCGCACGATTATAATCTACTACA